>PVKM010026907.1:0-19077 GCA_004027735.1 Carollia perspicillata | reverse complement strand
GAAAGGAAGGAGAGAAGGAAGGAAGGAAGGAAGGAAGGAAGGAAGGAAGGAAGGAAGGAAGGAAGGAAGGAAAGAAAGGAAGAAGCCCTTGATTTTTACTTCACACCTCATAAAGAATTCAACGAAGAGTAAATTACTGACCTAAGTGTTAAACGAAATACTATAAAACTTCCAGAAGAAAACAATGGAGAGAAAACCTCAGTGACCATGGGTTAGGCCTAGATTTCTAAAGGAGCACACAAAAAGCCCAAATTACAAAATAAAAAAATGATAATTTGGATTTCTTCAAAATGAAAACACTTGGTCTTCAAAGACACAGTTCAGAAAATGAAAACACAAGCCAAGTACTGGCAGAAAATATTTGCAAAACCATGCTTGACAAAAGAGTTGTAAACAGAATATTTAAAAAACTATCACAACCCAGTAAAAACCCAAACAACCCAGTATAAATGAGCAAAAAGTTCTAAACAAAGGCTTCACTAAATAAGATACAAGAAATGTCAAATAAGCACATGAAAAGATACTTAACATCATTAGTCATTAGAGAAATGCAAATTAGAACCACAATGAGATACCACTTCACATCCACAAAGATGACTGAAGTCAGTTCTTTCCAGAGGGTTCCACATGCACAACTTCAACAGCCGCCGATAGAAAACATCCGAGAAAAAGCCACATTTTTTTACTGACATATACTATGTAGTCAGGCCTACGCTATTTGCATTCCTACTGAACATGTACAGACGTTTTTCTTGTCATTATTCCATAAACAATACAGTACAACAACAATTTTCTTAGCATTTACATTGTATTAGATGTCGCAGTCATTTAGAGATGATTTGAAGTATACAGGAGGATGTGCACAGGTTGTATGAAAATACAATGCTATGTACAGGGGTCTTGGAACCAATACTTGGTGAATACCGAGGGATGACTATAGTTACAAGACAGACGAGGCCAAGTGTTGATGAGGTCGGCACTGGAACTCTCATAACCCTCACACGTTGCTGAATGCCCAACACAGGAGTGCTCCAATGGTATCCCATATCCGTAGCAGCTATTACGAATACGACCTGTGCACAATGTTAAATGAAAAACTGACAGTTTCTACCTCCATCAAGCTTCTGTCAAACCATAGTCTTTCCCTGTATATGGGGCAATCCTTTGCATTCTCTCTCTTAAGAACTCACTTCCCAAGTGCTGAGCCAATGCTTTTTGTGATGGCTAGAGATGCTGATCACTCCAGCTGCAGCATGTGTGGAAAGTCTCGAGGAGAATGGATCTAGAGCTCCGAGGAAACAGTCCACATCACACGCCCTCATCTGATGATCTGAGAGGGGAAGACAGAGATAGGACTGCAAAACACTCTGGACAGATTAAGAAAAAGCTGAGAGGCAAAAATTTGCCCAAAGTCAGGGAGCATCTGCCACTTTAGAGGGTGACTGGATTCCAAGGCCACTGCTTCTGTATGGAGGCGGCGGTGGAACACTGGAAGAACACGATGCAGAGTCAGAAAAAAGCTTACTACTGTAAGATCCTGGACAAACCATTTCATCTGTCTTAGCCTCCACTTCCTCACCTTCACTGCTGCCCCAGTGCCCTTACGGGACGCCCTGAATTCCTCACTTGCCACCTTACCAAATTCTGCACCAAATCTAAACCATATTTTAAAAATATAAATCAGATCATGTTATTCTTCTTTAAAATCTTCCTATAGCTCCTCAGTAAAGCTAGAATCCAACTTCTTGCTTTGACCTACAAAGTCTCACTTTCCCTCCCATCTCCCCAATCTGACCTTCTGGATTTTTCTTTCCAGCATCCTATGTGTCCGGCTTTGCTGGACTTCTGTTTCTCAAACACACCAAGGCTTTGCCCAGGCCAGTCTCTCTGCTGGGAGTGTTCTTCCCCGTCCCTCCTCCTGCAGACTCCTGCTTATCACCCACCAGACACTCTATTGCTTCTGGGATCTCCACTGGTATTGGTTACTTTATTTTTCTTCATTGACTGCAAAGTAAGGTCTGTGTGAGCAAAGGTCCGACCTGTGTCATTCAGCTGCTCTTTAGTACCATGCATTGACTAGACTCTCAGTACATGTGTCTTGCCTGCCTGAGTGAACAAATGAACCCTCTGTCCTGCTTTACGGAAGTCCCCATCACCTCCACGTGCCACAGACTGAGGAGGCACTTGCTAAGCCTACGCTTGTCTAGCATGTAGCAGGCTCTGCGGCCACACTACCTGGGCTCAGACCCTGGCTCCACCACTAATGGCTGGATGACTTTGGGCAAGTTTAGGGGCCTCAGTTTCCTCATCTATAAGATGAGGAGAATGAT
Organism: Carollia perspicillata; assembly: GCA_004027735.1. Classification (NCBI taxonomy): domain Eukaryota; kingdom Metazoa; phylum Chordata; class Mammalia; order Chiroptera; family Phyllostomidae; genus Carollia; species Carollia perspicillata. Next base: position 16,747 of record PVKM010026907.1, on the reverse strand, counting down.
AGTGCCTCCTCCATCCAGGGAGTTAAGAGTTAACACATTTAAATGCAGTGATCAAACAGTACTGGGCACATAAAAAATGTTCACTACAAGTTAGTAATGATTATATCTTTGACACAAGCAACTCTATAGGACAGGATTTCTCAGTCTCAGCACAACTGGTGTTTTGGGTTGGGTAAGTCTTTGTTGTGGGAACTGTCCTATGCACACGGTATGTTTAACTGCATCCCGGCCTCTACTCACTAGAGGCCAGTAGCACCTTTCCAGTTATGATAACTGCAATGCCTTTAGATATCGCCACATGTCCCCCTGGGGGTAGGAAGGGCAAAGCCAATTGCTATAAGGTCTGAACTTTGACTCCAATGGACAAATTCAAATTCAAAAGTTCGCAGAGTTTGAATAACTTGCCCAAGGTCATAGAGGTACAAAGTGGGGGGCAAAGATTCGCATTCCCGTCTTCCTGGCCCCACAGCACATGCTCTTTCCTCCATGGCTCTCTGTGCTCGAGGCCCAAGCCCCCCTTCGCTCACCCTGGCCCCCTCGCACACTCACAGATGCGTGCTAATTACACAGCAATGTAAAACGTTATATGTGGTTTGTTATTTTATATCCAGGAACATGGTCCACAGCCTTCATTACATAAAGCAGCTGTGTGTATACTTGGGGTCTAAGTGCTATTTAGTGGTCAGCTCGATGGGGTATTTTGTTTCAAGCATCACATTTCTTTTTTCCCTTTCCATATGTCTATTGACTCCTACATGGAGGAATGGAGCCTCGCACAGCTTGGGCCAAAGTGAAAGGCAAACGTCTCCTAAATGACAATCATTCCGCTGTCCCAATTAGATGGGAGAAACAGCTCAGTATGTGCCATATGTGCTGTAAGTGTGTCCCGCAGTAAGTGTGTGTGTGTGTGCATGTGTTCACCAGCCACACCCAGTCTGACTCACGCAACCTGTACTACCTGGCCATTGGTGCCTTAAAAGAAGCAAGCAGTTTTGTAGAAAAAAACTAGACAGTCCAAGCCTTCTAATTATCAGCTGTGTGGCTGGAATATGGCATGCATTGCCTCTGAGACTCAGTTTCCTTATCTTTAAAATGGGGGTAAAAACATCAGCCTCACAGTGTGGCTGAGATCCTTTACATAAAGGGTCTGGCCAGGAACTGGATGCAGTGACCCTCAGCTCCTTTAGCTTCCTTGCTTGCCAACGCCCCAGCTGTGCCACCCAGCCTCCACCCCAACTCCTGACATCACCCCTCTTCTCCAGCCAGAAGGTTCTATTCCCTACCCCACCTCTGTCCCTTCATTCTCATCACTCCCCTTAGCTGGGATGCAAGCAGGGCTCTTTCCCTCTATTTAAGTCCTACTGTTCCTTCACGGCCTAATTCAAACCCTGCTCCTCCTAGGTGTCCTTGACACCCCAACTCTCACTGAGCTCCCCTGGACTTCTGCAATGCCATGTTATTCACCTGGCACTGAAGTGCATTTTAACAAGTCACCTGAATATTTTACCTCTTATAGAAAAGTTGTAAGTAGCCAGAGGTCAGGACTCTGTTGCTTCACGCCTAGCACCCTACAGTGCACATGGGGCCCCAGTAAGTATCCGTGAGTTAACAGAATCGGTGTGTATCTCTGTTGTTATGTCGTGGACGGCTGCACACAGGGTGGGAACACATCTCCTCTGGGCCTGACACGGAGCCACTCTCAAGCAGCACCCACAACGCATGCAGCACAAGCGAAGATTACATCCTCCAAACATCAAGGTCATGTTCTTTCCAAGATCATGCAAGGCCATTCCTGGTGCTGTCTTACTTCTAACCCTCCCCAATAGTTCTCGAATCCTCTCTCCCCACTGTCATACACAAATATGCCAAACACTCACACTTCCATGCCTTTCCATGTGCTGACCCCACTGTCTGAAATGACCTTCCTGTCTTCATTCTCCCTGTCCAAGTCCCACTCATCCTTGGAGGTCAACTCAAACATCACCTCCTTGGCAAAGACCTTTGCCGATCTCCTCTCTCCTAAACCAGACTTTCTTCTCTCCTAAGGCTGCTCCACCCCCGCCTCCCCCATTTGTTTCCCAAAGCACCCTATTTGTTTGCATTTCTGTCTCTATCACTGGGCTGCAAGCTCCCTGAGGACAAATCCTGGAGCTGATTCCTTTGTGTTCTGTATTCCCTCACTGGGCTGGACCATAGTGGGGCTTTTTGTTTTCATGATTGCCACCTTGTTTGGAAACTCTAATACTTCATTGTGCTTCTATGATCATGTGTCTATTTCCCTACTCCTGTAAGGGAATGAATGAATGCCCTTTTCTGAGTCATTTCGGTGTCTACCGTCTTTCCTAGTTCTTTCCATCACTCTAGACTGTCTTGAGCACTGCTGACCTCTGCATGATCCTGGACTCTACTTCCCTTCTTCCCCACTCTCCAAGGCAATCATGTCTTTCCATCTAGAATGACTTTAACTAGAAATTAACTTTCAACCCACGGAAGCTGCAGTGGAGGAAAAAGAGCCTGGGAATGGGTGGGAGTTGGGCACAACTAGGATAGAAGTTGGAGCTGGAAATCAGGCCAGGCCAGGTCCACTGTAAAGCATAGTGTGGCCAGAGGCCCAGGCAATCACTAGCCAAGAGGGCAGCCCTCTGGCCCAGAGCAAAGCTTCTCCTTTGAGTCAGCAGAGCAGGAGAGCCCCTCATCCAGGAGAGGCGCCCCTGGGCAGGCCCCAGGGCTCCTGGATCTGCTCAAGAGGCAGACTTTGTTGGTTTAGTTCCGCTACAAGGCTTCTGTTCCTGCCTGAGCTGTTATAGCCTACAGATTCCTAGTACCCATCTGATTGAACAACTTAATTAAAATGCAATAAAAGGAAAGTGGGCCAGATGTGCCCGGGGAGAGGAGGCAGGCAGCTGAGTCCACTGCCTGCCTTCTGAGCCCTGTGCCCTTCCCATCCTATCTAAAGGCTACCTGGGCAGGCTGTGGCCAGGAAATCCTGAACTCCAGAGTCACGTACAGAAGACTCTTAAAGGTTATCTTCTCTGTGAGCTTGTTCATACTGATGAGAGGGAGAGAGGTCCACCCAAAGCTGCTCAGTGAGACATTAGCAGAATCCCTGGAATTTTAGGATTATCTAGTACTTCCCTCACAACCAGGAGGAGAGAAAATTGTTTGGAAACACTAGACCCTTGTTCTCAGGGAGCACTATCTCCGGTTCGTTCTTTTTTAGTAACAGCTGTATGGCATACAATTCACCTACCATACAACTCACCCTTTTAAACTGTACAATTCAATGGCTTCAATAGATTTGCAGGGTTGTTAGGCCATCCATTTTAGAAAATTTCATTACTCCCAGGAGAAACACAGTAACCTTTACCTGCAGTCCCCAATCTCCCCTTTCCTCCTACCCCTGAGGAGCCACTAATCTACTTTCTGCCTCTATGTATTTGCTGATTCTGGACATTTCATATAAATGGAATCACATTATGTACATGCTTTTGTGACTGGCTTCTTAATACTTAGCCTAATGTTTTAGAGATTGATCCATACTGTATCAGCACTTCATTCCTTTTTATGGTTAAATAATATTCTGCCATATGCAAATGTCACATTTGGTCTAGTCATCCGTTGACAGACATTTGAGTTGTCCCTGCCTTTTTGCTATTTTGAATAATGCAACCATCAATATTTGTGCAGTTTTTGTGTGGACAGGTGTTTTCAATTCTCTTGAGTCTATCTCTAGGAGTAGAGACACCTGCTTGCTCTTCCCTCTCATTAACAGTATCAGTAACAATACCAGTGGAAATCCTAAACCATTACTGCACACGTGGACTCAGAGGACTTCGAGAACAGGAAGCTGGCTGCAGAGAGACAGAGAGAGGTTAATTGCTTTGGCTCCGGTCACACAGCCATAAGATAGGGCCAAAGAAGAGATATCATAGCTGGAACTCATGCCAATTAGCCTATAAAACTTTTACTTTAGGAAAAAAGCTCTGGAACATTTTAAAAATCATACACATATTCACATGTAACATCACTTTAATTTTATGGATCAGTTTTTAACTGGGCCAGGTCCTTTTTTTGTCTATCTGCCTTTCCTAGGTACCCATAGAGACCATCACACTCCCTGTCAGTGGGATTAAGTTCTCCTCCCACTTCCCAACTGTTTCACCTCATCCTCACCCAAGAGAGGGTTGGTATTGTAGGCAGTTTTGGAGCATGGGGGAGTGGAGGCTCTTTAAAGGATTCTCTTTTGTCACAGCTGCAGTCCTCAGAGCTCTGTGTGTGGGCAACACAGAGCCACACTGTTCTCCTGTACTGTCTGGGCACTTTGGCCTGCTCAGTGTCTGTCACCAGATGGGTGCATGGCTAAGAGACTGAAGTTGCTCTGGGCACTTAGCAGGTTAAACTGTATGAAACTGTCAACATGTATTAATTTTTGATCTACAGAAATGGCAATCTCATGAGGTTCAAACTGCCAGTCTCTGGTGTCCCACTGTCTTCCTCCTAAAGGCCAGATCCTGTGCCCTGGAAACCTTTTTGCTCCTCCATCCCGACTGGCCTTCCTCTCCCATCCTTCCCCAGTGGCCATTCCCCAGCTGTTCAGTCTTGTGCCTGAAGGCATGGGTGGGAGTAGTGGGAGAGCACTGGGCATGTGCACTTCCTGCCTATCTCCTCAGAGGGCGCCCTTCCTCACACTCCCCCTCCAATGAATGCCTCCTAAATTAGGCACGGATCTGCTCCAACCACACTCTACTTCAGATCTTGCAATGATGCCCCACCACCTAGTAGACATAAAGTACTAACTCTGCAGCCTGGCCAGGAGACACAGCCTCAGTTCCTACCCCTGGCTCTTTGCTCCAGCCACCCCTAACTGTGTGCAGACCCCTGCAGGCACCTGTGCTATCCCTTCTCTCAGCCTTTCACCTGGAAGAATTTGTGCACCTCCTCCACGCAGCTACTTGTGACATTCCCAGGAGTCTTCCCCGAGCCTACAGGATGTGTTAGGAGCTCTTCTCTGTTTCCATTTACCTATACTTCTGTCTCTCCTGGCACTCATCATCTGTATTTTAAGCATCTCTTTGTGTGTCTATCCCTGTCTGTCTCCCTCTCAAGCCTGTGGACTCCTGACAGTTCTACCGAATTCATACTTCAGTCTCCGCGGTCAGGATAGGAAGAGTCGGCCACCTCTCATTTAACAGAAGTGGGCAGTGGTGATCGTGACTGAGTTTTCCCATGTGCTGGAAATGGTCCCCTTGGCCTTATCTAAACTTCATTTGCCTCTCAGGAGTAGAGGGGGCTGGTTTTTAGGGCTCTTTCAATTTTTATCATCTAAGGAACGTGAATCCTTAATTCCCAGGTCTCTCATAGGGATCCTGTGTGGGTCTGAAGAAACGGATGAGACACGACAGTTTACATGGAAAGTTCCAAACATTTTTGAGGAAGATTATTTTGTTGTTTTAATTCAGCTACTGTTTGCGGAGCACCCACTAAGCGCATGTCAGAGTTATGGGTACAAAGTTGTACATACCAGTTTCCCTGGATTCTTTTGATTGTTGCCTTCCCAGCTAGTCCGGGGGTGTCTGCCCTCTCTCGACCCTCTCGCTGTTCACTCCCACCAAAATCTGCGCATCAGATGCATTAGGATAGTCTCGTCCAAGTGCCCAAACCTGCCACTGCCCGCCAGGTCCTCGTCCACTTCAGAGCCCGATGTTGACAGAGCAGGACCTCGGCCCGGGCGCCCTCTGGCGGCCGCATGAGGAAGCTATGGCCCGGCAGGGAACAGGCGAGGGGAAGGGGGAGGGATGGGGGAGGAGGAGGCGCGGGCAGGGGTGGAGAGGAAAAAGTTGCGCTGGGAAGTTTGGAAAGTTGGGAAGTGGCTGCTGCGGGCTTCGCCTCCCTCCGCGCGTGTGTGAGGGAGCAAGCAAGGGAGCAAGAGAGGAGCGAGCGAGCGCCTGCCATGCCCATCAGACCCCGCCTCGCCGCGCCCGGGCGCGGAGCTCGCCCGGACTCCTGCGGCCCGGCGCGGCCCGGCGCGGCCCCCCCGCCCCCCGCGTCCCGCGCCGGGTCCTCCCCTCCCCCCGCCCCGGCGGCCCCAGCCCCCCGCCCGGCCCGGCTCCGCGCCGCTCTCCCGCCCTCCTCTCTCCCTCCCTCCCGGCCGCGGAGCAGCATGGCGGAGCCCGGGCAGCGGCCGCGCGGCCGTCCGCCGCCCCTCTGAGCCCAGCTCGGGGGCAGCTGGGCACACAGATCCGACCCCCGCCCCCGCCGCGCCCGCCGCCGCACTTGTCCCACTGCGCGACCCCTGGAGTGCGGCGCACCCCTGGGACCTTGCGCGCCCCGGGTCCCCAGCATAACCCCAGGACCCCGCGCACCGCGGGATCCCAGTACTGCCCCAGGAGCCCCGCGCACCCCTGGACCGCGACACCACCCCGGGACCTTCGCGCGCCCCGAGACCCCCGCGAGCTCTCAGAACCCCAGTGCTCGGCCGGCGGGGCTGCTCGCCCTGGTGAAGAGCTCCGCCCCAGAGGGTACCCCTCTTCCAACTGACGGAGCCCCGCCCCCGAGGGAACCCCAGGTTCGGCAGGGACATCCAGCCACGCCCCAGAGGGCTCCTAGCATCCAGCCACTGGAGCCCCGAGCTCCAGAGGAACCTCGGTGCCCAGCTGGGGGCTCCCCGCCCCGCTGAGGGGGCGCCGCCCAGGAGGGTCCCCCGCGCCCCGCGGGCCCCGGCAGGATGCACGCCGCCCTGGCGGGGCCGCTGCTCGCCGCCCTCCTCGCCACCGCCCGCGCCCACCCGCAGCCCCTGGACGGAGGACAGTGCCGGCCGCCCGGATCGGTGAGCGAGCGCCTGCCCGGCCACTCTCCCGGCCGCCAGGGCACTGCAGCCCCGTGGGGACGGTGGTTTGGGGTTCTGCCTTCCGCACCCACCTCAGCCCGCCCGCTCCACTTCTGCCCGCCGGGTGCTGCCTGGAGCGCCCTTCCCTAGCTTCTGGCGCCCCGGTCCCAGCTCGGTGCTGGGAGCGGAGATTGGGGCTCCCTCGGCCGTTCCTTCAACACTCGCTGCCGCTCTCCGCTCTCGGGCTGTCCCCAACTTTCGGTCCTGCTCGGACGGTTCCTCTCTGTGCCTCTTTGACTCACTTTTTCTTGCTTTTATACTGTCTTTATCCTCCTGCTTTCTCTCTGTCCACTCTGATTCTCCGTTTCTACCATTCTCTTGCCCTCTTTTCTCTGACTTCCATCAGATCCTCCTTCTCTCGAATTCACACACCGCCCTCCCCACCGCCCTCCCCAAGACGTCCCCGTGTCCCCTGCCCTCCTACTCTGACCCGGGACAAACTTTCTCCCTGGTGCAGTTTCCCGCTTTCCTCTCCCTCTCCAACCCAGGCCCCAGCGCCCACTCTACCAAATGCCCCCATTTCACAAAAAGGGGGGGAAGATTCCAGAGGAGAAGGAAAGCAGTGCCAGGAAATGAATGGCGCCCTGATATTTCCTTGGGGTCGAGTAATTATTGGTTCTCCTAATTTTCCTTCCAAACCTAGGAATCTCTTGATTTCCCTCAGTGTCCTCCCTCAAAGTGTTAATTAATACGTTGAAAATACCCCTGAATCCGAGGCCAGGGGACCAGGGGATGCTTTTGTAGGGTCCTCACCCGCGCTGCCTGCTGCCTCCTCAGGAGAGAGGTAGTTGACCTTGGACAAGGTGCACCTCCAGGTCCTGACTCCTGCTGAAACGGGGAGCTCTGTGGCCTGCAGGCACTGGAAGCCAGTCTATATCTCTAGTATGCTGGGATTTACAATTGTTGACTGTAGTGAAGTAAGGTCCCATCCCCACCACCCACCCCCAAACATACTTTTCATTGTGCTAAAGTCAGGTAGAAGAATGTTATGCGTTGGCCTGAAGCTTGCAGGTGCCACGTGGACAGACAGCCCCCGGGGGTTCCCTGGATGGGAAATGACTCTGCCTGTGAGAAATGACAGTTGCTTTCTCATGCCCCTTCACCCCCAGTCCTAAACTGGACCTGGAAAAATGACCCGTCTTTCCACGCCCCTCTGTGTTCACCCCAGTACACACCCTGGTAAGAGCTTAGGCGATAAATGACAGAGAATTGGTGTTGGAGACCAGGTGTGCCTATCTAGGGGAGCAGCCTGGAAAGCACCCTGAATATGCACATTTCCTGATTCGATGGCCTCCTCCTCTCCCAAGCCCGGGGGCCTGAGACTTCACTTAGCCTGCACCTTTTAAAGCACTTTCTCATCTGTGGTTTCAGCTGGTGGAGCAGAGTAGCTGACACCCAGATCTGCCCTCCAAAAGGAAAACTGTATCCACACTGGCGAATGGGAAGTTGCTGTTTAAATAGGTGTGCTATTTTTAATGGGTGTTCTGCTTTCAAAGTGCTCTTGGCAAGTATCTTCTAATGGTTGGATTTAAGTTATATGACTTCCTCCCTTCTTACCAGAGCAGGACTCTTGCTCCCCCTCTCCCCACACTCCCCATGAAACGCCACTGGTGAAGGTTTGGCTTGGCCAAGCATGAATGTTCTCAGGTGGTGTGGCAGACCTTGGCACGAACAGTGAAAGCTAATCATAAATAACGAGGGCTTCCTTCATCGCCCCTTCCTCTGTGCCTGGCACTGCCCTTAAGACTTACTTAGATAATAGTGTGTGTTTTTATACTCCCATCAACCCCTCAGGTAGGTGCTCTCGCCCTGTATTTTGCAGATGGGGAAACTGAGTCTGTGGGAAGTGAAACAGTGTGCTCAAGGTCAGACAGCTGAGACAGGGCAAAACCAGGATTGGCCTGTGGGTCTTTCAGCTTCCAAAGCCCTTGCTCTTTCCCGTGACCCTATGTAGGTGTCTGCCTTCCTTCCCCACCTCCTCCTGCTAATCTTGGTTTGCTAATCTGTGCTAATCTTGGTTTGCCCTGCTGCCACTGGCCTCACTGCTTTCCTGCTCCTCTCCCCCTGCAGCAAAGGGACCTCAACTCCTTCCTGTGGACTATTCGGCGCGACCCCCCGGCCTATCTGTTTGGCACCATCCACGTCCCCTACACACGTGTCTGGGACTTTATCCCAGACAACTCCAAGGCAGCCTTCCAGGCCAGTGCCCGCGTCTACTTTGAGCTGGACTTGACAGACCCCTACACCATCTCAGCGCTGGCCAGCTGCCAGCTGCTGCCCCACGGGGAGAACCTGCAGGACGTGCTGCCCCGTGAACTCTACTGGCGCCTGAAGCGCCACCTGGACTACGTGAAGCTGATGATGCCCTCCTGGATGACGCCCGCGCAGCGGGGCAAGGGGCTGTACGCCGACTACCTGTTCAATGCCATCGCAGGCAACTGGGAGCGCAAGAGGCCCGTGTGGGTGATGCTGATGGTGAACTCGCTCACGGAGACCGATGTGCGCTCCCGGGGCGTGCCCGTGCTCGACCTGTACCTGGCCCAGCAGGCCGAGAGGATGAGGAAGAGCACGGGGGCCGTGGAGCGGGTGGAGGAGCAGTGCCACCCACTCAATGGGCTCAACTTCTCCCAGGTAGGCACCAGGCCCTGGGCGCCCTATGCTGGGCAGCCCCTGTGTGGTTTTTGTCTTCTGCTGTGATGGTTTTCCTTCTCGGGCAGCTGGAGCTCTGCCTTTCCCCCAAAGAAAGCAGGTCTTTTGGGCTGTGGAGAGGGTCTCCAGCTGCTTCAGGGGTGGTATGAGGGCAAACTGGTAGGTGCTGGATTAGGGGTGAGAGTTTGGGTGCTTGCTTCCCTTTCAGTGGTGTCACCTGTGGGGGGTATACCCTCCCCACCTGCCGTGCTTGCCTGAGCAGAAAGAATTTCCCTGGGAGCATCAGAGTGATGAAAAACAAAAAGAGGGAGCTGAAAGCTTGCGTTCGAAGCCCTGGATCTCAAGAGCAGGGGGCTGTTTGGAGGCTGGAGGCAGCAGCATGTAAACAGAGGATGCAGAGAGGGAGCCACGGCGCCCGGGCCTGGGGGCAGGGCAGGTGCAGAGAGTGGACCTGGTGTGTACAGCCTGCTGTTTGACCTTAGCACTGTCAAATTTCCGGGACCTTTGCAAAGCACCAGGCGACCCTCGGACTGCCTCCCTAGGTTGGGTGAAAGCCAGCCAGGATAGTTTGGGGGTTAATAATTTCAGAGAAATGTGTTCACTTACAGGTTGACAGTTCTGATTTCTGAAACTAGAATTGGGGGCAGGGAGAGGGGAGGAGATTCAGAGGTTTAAAGTCGCTGGCTGCTAGAGACCTGATCCAGCAAAATGTCATTAAAAGCCCTGTCCCCATGGGCAGAGGTCACTTGCAACTCACTGGCCCCAAACTCAACTCTGAGGCCCTGGGAACAATGAATTCACATCTGTGCCTTGAGATCAGCCTGTCTGTCTGGGGTGGGGGCTTGCATCAGGACTGGTGGCTCCCGCTCCAAGGCCCCGAGACTAGGCATGGTCTGATGCCCAGTGAGGAGTGAGATGTGAACCCAGAGACATGGACCTCTCTCTGTTAAGGAGATGGTCGGTAAATTGCCTGGGCCAGAAACTACCACTGGGACGAGAACTGCTTGCTGCTCCAGAGATGTTGCAAGCTCTTTACCAGGGAAACAGCAGCAGAAACTGATCCCCCTTCAGAGATCTCTGGCCTTTGTTTTTCCAGGGGAAATGCAATATTGTCCCCAGGGAGGTAAGAAGCCAGATTGATTTGCCGGCCAAATGAAAGGCGGGTTTGTCGGTTCTCCTGCTGGCTCTCCCATAATTGTGGAGTCCTTACCCAGAGGGCCCCGGTGGCAGGGATATTGGGGCAGTTAGTCACGCCCCGCAGGGTTCTGACTACGCCTGACTCCTTCTCCATGGGGGAAAATCCTGTGCATTCTCTGGCCCAGAGCTGATTCCTCTGAACATACCGGCTTTCTCCCTCTGAAGTGACTTTTCCCTTGCCAGCCTCGAGAGCTGATATTATCTGCCTTGGGCTCCCCAGTGCTCGCTGCCCATCTCATTTTGGAGGCAGGCTTGTGGGAGGCCTTCTGTTCAGAGGCCTCACGTCTGGCCTCGACATCTCTTTTAGGCTGGGGAGGTAGGGGACCCACCGTCCCCCTCGACCCCCTCTTTGTACCAACCACAGAGGAATCCACAAGAGCTGAAGGGAACACACAAACGCTCTGGTTAAACAGCCCCTGGCTTTAATCTGTCTCTCTTAAAACAACAAAACTATCTTTCTTCAGGGTCTGGAAACACTGCTGTTCAACCAAATGATGGCTTTGGTAGGTTGAAAACATTTGCTGGAAAGTGTGTGAGGTTATGTTTTAGGAAAAGTTCCTGAGAGCCATTCATCGGCCAGCGAGGAGCCCGCTGACAGTCTCCAAAGCCCATGTTTGAAGATCAAACGGACTCAAATCTCTGGTTTCAAAAATGCGCCCACCCCATCACCAGCCCGGGCCCGCTCTTAAAATTGTTCCGGGGTCCAGCTCGTCAAGTGGGCTGCAGGAAGCAAGTCCCAAACAAAAGAAAACGGGGCTCCTCTTGGTTCCCTAATCTCCACACCCTTCACCACCTGCCAGAGTGTCCGACCCCACCAATTTGTCCTGTTATCATTTTGGAGCGAGGTGATGAACTCTCTCCTCCGTGCCCACGGGCAGCCCTGGGCTAAATGGGAAGGGAAGGATTTCAGAGCTGGGGTGGACGGGGTTGTTAGGGATCCCCCACCCCAAAGTCAGAAATGCAACAGCCTTCTCAGTAAAATTGTATGCGCGCGTGCACAGTTTGATATGAACATCTGTGATGCATTATTGTACCAAAATATCTGTTAAGTGCATCAGATTTTTATTTTTTTCTTTCCTCTCAGCATTACTGTTATTGCAAAATATTTGGGGGGGGGGCAATGAAAGAAGAAGGCGGGAAAAAGAAGCCTTAAAAGAGAGTGCTTTTGTTAAGACCTGGGATTTTAGTTTTAATTCGAGTATTTCTCAAATTTTTATATTTTCTTCTGGGCAGAAATACCACATTTTTTCTTGTTAAGTGGAGAAAGGAAGCTTACATTTGGAACTCTGTGGGTTGAGGAACTACTGAAAAACGTTCTTCCATCTCCGAACAGCTTGGAAGATTGGGTTCATTGGCTGTAGTCTGTGATTTTAATATAAACTGAGTGTGCTAGATCCAGCATCACCATAAGTTTGCTGTGTGTCCTTGGGCAAGTCATTTCCCCTCTCTGGGCCTTGTTTTTCCGGTCTGTGAAATGAGACACCAGGATGAGGTCATCATCCAAGTCCCTTCCAGCGCTGACATTCCGTGGGACGGTTATAATCATTTCCACGTGCCTGGCACTCTGCAGGAAGCTCCACATGCCTTTGCCTTTTTGTCGGATTCTTAAAGCCCTGTGCTGTTCTAAGGTGAGCAGTCAGAAAGGTTGGAGGACTTGCCCAAGGTCACATGGTTAACAAGGAACAGAGCCAGCCTGCCTGGCTCGAGACGAAGAGTGCACTCCTCCTGCCACCCCGTGTGACTAGGTATTTCGTGTCCTCTTGTGATCCTTCCTTCAGTCCTTCCTTGTTTCTTTCTGCCCTTTAGGACTTGAGGGCTTAAAAGTTTACTTCTTGGGAAATTTGTACCTATAGAGAAATCATTTCTTTTGGCCATGGGGCTGGAGTGGGGCTGGTGCAGGCAGGCCCTCTAAAGATTTCCCCGCCGTGTTGCAGACAGCTCGGTGTGGTGGGATGAGAGATAGGAGATCTGCCTCTAGATTTCAGTCCCCGCTCCGGCTGGAAAGCCAAGGACTAGTGCGTAACTTTGGTGTTCCTATCAGTCATATGGGGCAGCAGGGACCAGCCTTTCACGGCTGAGCTGGTTTGGGGAGGACGTGAGAAGACACTACATGTGGTGATTATTGAGAAGGTAAAATGACCACCTAGATGTAGGTCTCGTGCTTGGAAGAGTCTGGGCCAGCTCCAGGCCTAGAAAGAGAGAGGAGGGAAGCCTCATTTCTGCCCTGTGAGAGCCTTCACCATGCCCCCTGCCCATCCTTTGTAGAACAGAGTGAAGCTGGAGTAATAAGGGGTGGTGGTGGCCCCAGCCCCGAGGGGCCTGTCGGTACCTGAGCCTTGAGTCCAGATCTTATGACAGTCTTGGGACCTGCAGATTTCAATCAGCTCTATCAGCTGCCTCCAGGGAGTGGTACAAGTTGCCACTAACTTGCTGGGCTGATTAGGAGACCTCCTTCCCCCTCTAGGGGGCCTCAGTCCTCCCCCACCCGTAGGTGGAGGAGCTGTGTGAGAGGTCCTCTTAACTTACGTGGTTCTCTGAGGCATAAAGAGAAAACGAGGACCCTGCTTTCTGTACTTCCCTTGTTTTCGTGAACATGGGGTGTGTGCAGAGCCTAAACACTTGGGCACGGCTGCCCAGGTTATCCAGAATGTTTGTAAAACAGCACAGCCCCCTCACCAGGGGGTTAGAAACCACAACATCACCTTTTAGTGAGCTCTGTCTCTGTGCAGGGCGCTATATTAGACCTTGTAAGTACATCATCTCTGAACCTCACAGCGATGTGACAAGACGTACCATCATCTCTCTCTGTCACAGACAATAAACTGAGGCTTAAAAAGGTTAAGTCATTTGGCTGTGATTACACATCCAGGCCAGGAGAACTCAGGGTTCAGACTCGGGTGTGTCCGATGCCAGGGTCCGTGGCGTTTTAGGCATGTGAGAGCTGGCGTGACTTTTGTTTTTAACAGTCGGAAGGCATTATCTGGTGATGTTAAGTGTGTGTGTTTGAGTGGTGGGAGATTGTCATATCTTGCTAAAAATATAATACTATATATGTAGAATTAGATAATTAGAAAGTGCCCACACTGATTTTCCCCTGGCTTATAGATTGGATCTGATGGTGATTCGATAATTGGAATTCCCTAAGACATCCCCAGCTTGCCAAGGGACCATTGTGAAGGGGCACCCCTAACACAGGCCCAGCAGGCCCAGTTAAATAAAGGGGAGTCTCTTTGGTTTATAGTCAGAGCTCCTATATCTACACCCTGCAGGGCCAGCATATATGATTAGGTGCTCAGCTAAGTATTTGGAGAAAGAATGAATGTATGGTCAGAAAGCATGACACAAGTATCCCCGCTTCCTTTCCTCCCACCGCCCAGCACTAGTGAATGAATGAATAAAGACTGCATAAGTGAAGATCCCCCTCCTTACCTGAAACAGCTCCACGCCTTCCTGCAAGAACACAAAATTGAAAATCATCAAGTGGGTTGCTCAAATACAGAGCAGGCTCCAGTCCCCTGGTCCTATTCCTACCGTACCCGTGACTCTGGGCTAGTCCTTTTCCCTTTCTGGGCTTCGGTTGTCCCCTCTGTTCCACGAGAGTGTCAACTAGGGGATTTTCAGGGCTGGCCCAGTTCTGACTTTCGTGATGCTCATCTTTGGCCCCCATATCTTGGCGACCCTGAGCTATTGAGCCTAAGTGCTCTGCAGCTGGGAGGGGCTGGCAGTCTTCGGTAGGCTGCGGCTGATACCTGATTGTCTGGAAGGTTGTTGGTTCTGGTGGGCTGTCCTGCTGCCTCTTGCTATGGTCTGCAGAGCAGAGAGAGGCCCGGCCTGTTGCAGCACCGTCTGCGGGACAGCTGCCCAGCCTTGGAGCCTTTTTTTTTTCATTAGAACTCCTCTCCCTCACTCTCTCCCCATTCACCCAGAGCACCTTAGTATCAGGCCAGTGCAATGCTGGGAGCAGAGACCTGGGAACAGCCTAGTTTCTCCTGCAGAGAGTTCATTGACTAGTCAGGGAGGGTGGGTATCATCTATCCTTTTATACAGCCGTGAAAACCGAGGCATGGAGTGCCTGCGCATCGGCCTCTCCTGTGTCCTGGTTCTCCACAGCTCACGTGGAGACACCGTTCTCCCTTTCTCTTCCTGTCACCTGTCTCTCATTTTCCAGGTTCTTTCAGAACCTGTCTCTCATTTCCTGTTCTCAGGAATGATCATTTCCGAGTCCTCCGTCTTCTCTGAGCCTCTGTGGCAGTTACAGCGGCACTGACCAATGGTCCCTCATGTCCACTGCCCTAGTCCCTGCTGGTGGCTTCCCACCAGGTCTTTGTGTCCTCCAGAGTGAGAGATCAGCACCTGGGCACCCCTGAGGACTTCAGACCACATTGAGTCCTCATCTCCTCAGAAGTTCCCTACGAACTTCTGAGAGGTCATCAGTCTGTGTAGGCTCAAAACATAGGCTGGCCTAGGGTATACTCACTGCACCTCCTGGACTGGGAAACGGGCTTCTTCTGGCCCCATCTCCACCCTGGTCTCTGCAGCTTGCCACACCTACTGTATCTCCCACACCGAGCCCTGTGGTTGGTAGCTGTTCAACAAAGGTCCATCACATGGTGTGGCAGTCCCTTGGGGGACCTGCTAGCATTGATTCCCTAGGCATGTGTGTGCTCAGACTCTGTCTGCGCCCAGAGAGCTGTTTGCAAAGTGCCCCCACTGGTGTGGCCAGCGCTGTCAGCTCTCCCTGACCTGGTTACCTCAGTCTTTAACATTTAATGTATTAACACAACCTGGGGGCGGGGGAAACAAGCTCAGAAGCCAGTGTACCATATGGCTTAAGCACCTCTGCTGAAGGAGAGTGAGATAGCTAGAAGTGACCAAAAGATCCTGAAATATTCCAGTCTCAAAACTAGAAGTTTATAGGATGAATTCTTCCAGAATTACAGAATCTCTGAACCCTAAACCGAAACTCAGAGGCTCAGGGAATCTAAGAATGGTGAAATCTTAGAACGTTAGGCTCAGAGGCATTTTTGGACTCGAAGAATCTTCACGTTGTGAAATCCTAGCCTCTCAGCTTTGAAGAATTTTCAGCTCATAGTCACAGAGTTCTAAAATTTTAGAATTGGAAGGGACCCGTTCTCAAGAATTTCAAGAAGCCCCGTCCGAAAACCCATTGATCTTTTTCCCGCAAACGCCCGCCAGCCGTCCGGGGCCCGAGACAGAAAGCCTGAGCGCCGAAGCATTTTGTGACGGAGATAAAAATGGGAGCATGCCTTTGTTAATAGTTCCCATTTGGACATCTCTGAAAGCCAGGAAGAGGTCGCCTGGTAATGCAGCTTTCCGAGGGAGGAAGCCGAAGAATGCGGCCAGCACCGCAGCCTGCCAGCCGAGCTGCCGGCCTTCTTTCCCCCTCAAGCTTGCTTCTAAATATTATCCACTTCACTCCCTTTTATCTCCCATCACTGGCTCTCTGTCCGCCCACTTCATCCACAGGCAGCCGGTGGCCCAGCTTTCAGCTCCGCGTGGCCGCTGCCAAGCCGTCTAGCCGGGCAGCAACTCCAGGATCTGCAGGCTTTTCAATCCGCACTGTGTAGCCGCTGGAACACAAAACCGTCACCCTAAGCTTGGAAGCACTGTTGCTTGTGCTGGGCCCCCTCCCTCTCCAGGAATTTCCTCCTTTTCTCTTCCACTTACGAATCCTAGGAGATTTTCCAAGGCTCCACTCAAAGGTCTACCTCCTCTAGGAAGTCTTCCCAGAATGCTGCTAAATCCAGTCTGCTCTGCAAGACTAGGTCCAAAATTTTGCTCGATGCCCCAGTTACAGATATCCTTCCTTTCTGTGGAATTTTTCAGATGACATTTTATGATGTTCTTTGAGCCCTTATATGTTTTGCTTTATATTGTAATGGTGACTGAGGCGGTCTTTTCTTTCCTAATGGGCCCAGATTCAAAACCTAGTTCAAAATACACTTACAATTGACTACAAAATTAGGCCAAAGGCGCTTCCCTTCTGAAGTTGGG
>PVKM010026906.1:0-19077 GCA_004027735.1 Carollia perspicillata | reverse complement strand
AGAGACCTTGATTCCTGACCATGGATCGTGTGAGATAATATATTTGTGTTGCTTTAAACCACTGAGTTTGTGGTGATTCATTATGTAGCAACAGAAAACTAATATAATGTTCAAAATACACTCTCTAATAGCATCTCTGTTCTTCTTTTGTGTATTATTTTTCTTTATAGCATTTCTGTTACTTGAAGTTATTTATGAAATTATTTCCTTCTTTAGTCCTCCTGTCCCACTGAATGATAATCTCCACAAAAGAAGGAGCTCTGGCTCATTTACTACTGACTTCCCAGCTCCGGAGAGCAGTTATTGGCACACAACAGATGTCAATAAATATTTGGCGAATGAACTCATTAACAAATATGTGTGTATCCACTGTTTATTTAATTTTAAAAACAATTCTTATAGGTGGACTTCAGTTGAAGAAAACTTGGTATGTGGAATGTTGATTTATGTGTAAAAAAAGTACTGGTTTTAGTTTTCTAAAAGAATATAAAACATAAAACAATTTATCAAAAAAATGCTACCTAAGTACAATGTTTTAGGAGTATATATGTTGCACAAAGCAAGGTAAACCTGGCTGTTTAACAACCTCATTACAGTTTATTTAACAAATGTTATTGCATTGTAACATCAAACACAGAGGAGCAGGACAGAAGACAGATGATGCTGACAGCGTGCACTTATTGAGGGACATCTCAGCTAGAAACGCATGTTGAGTGGATGGAATGACAAAGTGCTACCAATGCAACTTAGTGGCTCAAAATTGCTTTAAAAATAATTCAGTGATGGCAGTACCCAAAACAATTTAATGAATTATTTATGCTTTTTATAATGGTGAATTGCTTTATGAATTAAAAACTCATGTACAAATGCAAATGGACAAAATAAATTTGTTAATACCCAACGCTCCCCACTATTTCATCATTAGTGATGCTTGATGATATACTGGGATAGTCATTTTCACTTATTTTTTGAGGCAGGAATAAATACATAGCAAAAACTACAAACAAGAGAAAGAAGAGATGTTTGCTGCTCTAAACAGATGTTTTCCACTGCAGTGGAGCCCAGGGTGGGAGCCTCCCACTGGCCAGCCTGCTATGCCCCTTTGCTTCCTGCTGTGTTCCAGCAGCAACACTGTGACAGCATAGATTTGTCCTGAAATCATGAGACAGTTCTCACACCAGAGGTGGAGTTTACAAAAACATGGATTTTCAGATCTTGACTGTAAGTCTGACTGCCTGGGCTACTTCGTTTACCCTGCAGCCATGAGTAGGGGGAGCATGGGATCTGGAAGTGGGAGACAGCTGTTGGGTGGAGAAAAACATACACCAGAGCCCGGAGTATGAACAGTCATTCCTGTTTTTCCATATATGACATAAAATGATCTCTTTTCCTCAAAAAATAAAACAAAACAAAACAAAAACAAACCAAACATAAAAATCTACTTGATAGAAGACAAGTATCCTGGAAAGTTACTAGGAGGTTAGAGAGCATGGACTTACCTGAACAAAAACTTTTCATTCATGAGGATCTTGTGAGGATCTCAGTAGTTCTCATCTGCGAGTGGAGATGGAGGAACCTGACAAACACTACCTCAGCCAGGTGATCAAGGTTAACATTAAGAAGGAAGTCATATTAATAGTACATACAAGGATATTATGCCATGAGAATGGCAGTTTACTTCTGTGATCTTCCTCCAAAAATCTCTTAGGAGATTTTTGAAATTTTTGAGAGAAAGGAGAGTTTTCCCAGGCCACTCATGAGAAAAACAGCCAAATCTTAATTGAAAGACATTCTACAAAATACTTCCCCAAAAGATAAATATACATACAAGTGTACATATACAAACACCTATAGAAAAATACATATTTCCATATCTAAATTTACATGTATATATGAGTGTATTTCAAGAATAATGATAAAGTGTGGTATTTTATTTTTGCTAAAATATAGGTAGTTGGATAAATTTAAGTAAGAGTAAAAAATGAACACATTTTAGAGTCAGAATGATTTTCTATTAAAGGATTATTGGTAAGTGATTTTCAGATAACTGGAATTTCCAAAATTAAAATTTTGTTACCTCCTTTGTAACAAGGTAATTATAATCCTTTTGATGATAACTTTCTAAAGCACCTATAGCTTCTTTTCTGATAGAGTAAGGTGTACATTTTTTCATTAACAATTCTTTGTACATAAAAATTATGGCTGATTTCCACATCATTAAGGACACATATTTTGCAAATAATTATAAGCATACCTGCATTCTACAATATTTATAGTGAGAAACCCAACAGAATAAAATTTATTTCCTTCAATAAAATAATGACTGTATATATTCCCTAGTCAAACTACTTTTGAATTCAATCAAAATCTTGCTAAAACCTGAAAAATATATTACAAATATATTGTCAGCCTTCTATGTAAATGCTCCACTGTGTGCATCCATGCACTCACATACACACAAAAACCAAACAAAACGAAAACTAATTTTTCCTAATTGTTTCTCCATGTTTCGAAGAGGTAGAAAAATGACACTATTTATATTTTAACTTCATTTTTCTATTTGGAAACTGGTCAATAAGGCATTAATTTCGTATATGGCATATACTAAAATATATTAATACCATTTCCACATTTTGTACCACAACATAATATACTCACTATACATGATGCTAATATTATTGATTTGTAAAGTTAGACAACACCTGAGCTCAATAAAAATAATTGCATCTGATACAAAATTTTAGTTCAGTAAGTATGTCTACAGTACACATTCTTTTAGAGCAATTACTTCATTGTTTGGGAAAGCAAACATATTTGGAATACAACTATTTTTAAGAATGCAATAGGTTTCAGAATGAGTCTGCAGAAATATATCAAAGAAACAAAATAAATTTTTTTCAAATTACCTAAATTAGCAAACAGTTAATGGAGTAAGATTAATTTTTAATTTACAATTTAAATATATTTTTATATTTGATCCCTTCGCCTCTTTTCACTAGCCTTCCAACCTTCCTTCACCGGACAGATGCCAGTCTGTTCTCTGTATGTGTCTGTTTCTATTTTATTTAAGTTATTTTGTTCATTAGCCTCCACATACAAGTGAGATCACATGGCATTTGTCTTCCTCTGACTGGCTTATTTCACTTAGCGCAATAAACTCCAGGCCCATCAATGTTGTAGCAGAAGGTAAGATTTCCTTCTTTTTTATAGGTAAGTGGGGATGGAAAGAGACTTGACTTTGCACAACAGGCACATTAATGCAGTGTGCAGATGTTCTGTTGAGTTGTACACCTGAAACCTGTATGGTTTTATTAACCATTGTCACTGCAATAAATTCAATAAAAAGTAAATTATCAGTAAAATAAATAAATAAATATTGAGCTTAAAGAGTAAAAAATATAATAAAATTTAAATATCAATGTAAGTCCTTTTGCAAAGATTTGTCATGAGAAATGTATACAATGGAAAATGAGAATAGGCTACTTTCGAATGTTGAAGCAGTCATCAATCAAATGACTGACTGTGTGGTGAAATTGAGGGGTGGTTGTTTTCTCTGAGCATTTTTTTCCAAACAACTGTAAATCTACTTTTGTCAACCCCTGTATATTTATTATATTCTGTACATATATTGTATGGAAAGGGAAAGCAACGGCGTGTGTGCACGAGAGAGAGAGAGTTTGCATCTTTTTTCCTCTCATATTTTTTATCTCCAGTTCACGGTCATGGATGCAGGATATGCCGGTTGCTGTGTTTCTGAGCTGTTGCTTTCGTGGCCACTTTTATTGAGTTTCATTGTTTCCCATGAATTAAACTACATTTCTGTAGGTTGAATTTCTTTGTTTTGTGATGTGTTCATCATTAAATTTCTTATAAGGATATGATAAACATGTGATAAACATATCAAAAAAAATAAGTTTAAAATAGATGACAAGAAATAATAGGATAATCAGCAGAGAATATAAAGGAATTTCTGAATACAATTGGAAGAATATGAAACGCTACAAGCAGTTGGTTGAGTAGCTGTACATTCAAGTTTGCAAGTTACTCAACTACTAGTATCAAAGAAGGCTCTATGTGTATATAATTGTTACAAAATGCCACTGTGCCAGGTACAAGATGTGTCTTCCTCTAAGGTTAGTTTGTTCTGTCTTCTCTTAAAAGATATCAGGAAGACCCATCATTGTCAAACACTTTGATAGAAATTCAAATACCTGCCTTTTCCTGTGTTAAGGGCTATATGCAGTTCCAGCATCCAGGACTTTACTCCCCCACTTAAGTCCTCTGTTTGTAAAGAATGGGTCTATTATTCCCAAAATGCACACAGTATAAAAGCTTCCGTCTTTCACACTATTACTCCTGAAGATAATCTAAAATTAAGTGTTTAGTGATCAATGAAAAGCAGTAATTTGTTTGAAGGCCATGTATTTTTAAATAAAAAGTATATTGCTCTGGCCAGGTAGCTCAGTTGATTGGAACATCCTTGTGATGGGCCAGGGTTACAGGTTTGATCTCAAGTCAGGACACATACAGGAGTCAAGCAATGAATGCACAAAATATTTCTCTCTCTCTCCCTCCCTCTCTCTCTTCCTCTCTCTCTAAAATCAATAAAATTTTTGAAAAGTATAAATTATTTTCCTTTAATAGAAAAGAACCTAGGGCAGATTTGACAGTTTTAGTGCTGCAAAACTTGAGCAATAGTTGTTGTTTCTGCTTCTTGGAATGTTGCAGGTTTTTCTGTTTGTTTTGGTAATTACTGCTTGTTTCTACCCTGCCTATACAGTAAACATAAATTAACCTCAAATACTTGGTCAAGGCCTAACTTAGTATGAGTGAAAGAGTAACTTAGCATATAGTGTATTCTCCTTGACATTATTGTTGCTTTTATCCTCTCTCTCCCTACCTTCATAGTATTTCATTTAAGTACATATCATCTTGATATACTCTGACATACATTGAATTAGTAATATACTCTCAATGTGGAGGCCTCTATATTTAAGTTAAACAGTTGAATCGAGTTTATAAAAACCCCAGCTCCACACCATTACTTATAATCCATAAACAGATGGATTTTTTTTTTGTTAGAATCATAAGGTTACATTCTTATTTATTTGGAAAGGAAAAATGTAAAACAGGAGTATAAATCCAATTAAAAACATGCTAATTTAGGACAGACTGTGAAGAAAAGAACTCCTAGTGGTCACTATTGCCTTCTCATTGATGTCCACTGCACACTCCATGGTCTTGCATATCTGCACCCTGAAACAACTTATACTAACATAAAGGCAATAACTCCAACATGTGGCAAATATGCCACTCAAGGCACAGGACCAGGTATTTGGCTTTGAATATCTCTGAGCTCAGCCAGTGATTCTGGCTTAGCACTTGGTCGATGGGCATTACTTGGCAGGAGTCTATCTTTCTACCACGCATTAATGGAATTGTTGGACTTTTTAGAGAGTCGGGGTAATGGTATTCATTCTCATCACTTGGCAACCACAGTGAGACAAATACTATGTGGATTTTTTGCTTGAGCTGGTTCAAAGGTAAATAGTAGCTCTGAATGTCAGGAAACTTATCAATAAGTTGGTAAACTGCTAGCCTCTCATGTCACAGTGAAGAGGAAATGGAGGTGGCATGCAGTCACCGAAAGTTCACTGTTCTGTAGGCATGATAATTTATTCTGACCTCAGAAACTGAACCCTGCCTCCTGATGCTCTTCTATTGGTCCAGAAAACATCAGGATTGCAGCTCAGCCAACTCTCGGCGGAGAAAAAGAAAATTCCCCGTGGCGAACCCTCAAAGGACACTGCATCCAAGGAGAGGCATCCAACCTCTGTAAATGGGAAGAATTAATCCTTTGAGGAAAGAGCTCCTCAAATCTTCTTTGCCACCTTTGGCGGAATTATGCTCCTGTCATCCATCCATAATACCAGAGCAGCATGCGAACAATCTCAGAGCAGTTTCACGTGGTATGATAACTACATCTTTATGCATCTGCCTCCTCCACTAGATTTTACTCCCTTAAACTTACAGATGTTTTCTTATACAAATTGAGGAAGTTTTGATAATTTAGTTTTCATCTAGCCTATGCAAGGAAAGTGGTTTTCAACCTGGGATGCTTATCAGACTTCAGTGTGAGGTTTTATAAAAATGTAGATTTTTAGTCCTACTCCAGATTCACTGAATCTCTTTAATTGAGAATTTTAGTATTATCTTGATAATTTCCTGACATATTATGTATATTGTTTTTCATTATTATTATGTTACACATAAATATTTTTCCACTGTAAAGACTATGCTTATTTATTTTGTATGCATTTGAAGTAACATTCTCTGTCTTAGAATATAGGTTACATCACTATCCTCACAGACATTTGTTTAAAGCTTTCTCTTTCTTGGTAATAATTTCATTATCTTATTTTGCATGCATGGAAACAACCAAATATATTTGTCGTTAACGCTGTGTTATCAACTCACATCAGATTTTTTATACTGAATGGAATAAGTACCAAATCCACAATGGCCATTTTAAAGACAAATTTAACTTTCTTAAGTTAGCTTAATTATGTTCAAACAATAGTTTTTGTTTGACTCTGATGTATTCATGAATCCTTTGCAATCTGTAACAGGCCACAGAATTTTTTCAACAAAGAAAGACCATGTCAGAACCCACAGAAAAGGACTATACCAATACTTCTAAGTTCAAAGAACAGACTCTTGAGTAACTTTCACATCCAGGCATCACTTGGAGAAACTGCAGGTTCGGCTCCAGATCACTGCAATGAAGCCACTATTGCAACAAATTCAAGCAATTTTTTGTTTCCTAGTGCTTATAAAAGTTATGTATATAATGTAGTCTAGTAGGTGTACAATAACATTATGTCCAAAAAATGTACATACCTTAATTAAGAAATATTTTATTGATAAAATATATTAATGCTCATCTGAGCTTTCAGTGATTTGTGATTCTTTTGCTGGTACAGGGTTTTGCCTCGATGTTGATGCAAACTCATTATCTGTGAAATATAAGGAAATGAAGCACAATAAACTGAGATATGCCAGTATTCCAGTGGGCTGAGTCGTAATATTCAGGACCCTTTTAAATCAAGAAACGGGTTATTTCATGAGCCTGCTAACCCACACTCCAGTGAAATAAGAATTCATTGCATGAGGTTGAATAAATTGATGAGAAACATCTCATTGCATTTCCTCATAATATTGTTGATGTTGTTTTATATTCTGTATTATGAATATATAATGAAGTTTTTCTCTCTGTCTCTTAAGCTATTTTCAACCAAAAATTTAGTAGACTCTGCTTTTGTAAACTAAAATGAAACCTTCTGAAGTTAGACTTGATTCTCCTTGACTCCTTAAAGTTCAGAAACCTCTTAACTGTTCTTGCTTTTCATGACCATGTGCTATTTGCACAGGTACAATAAGAGCCTACACTCTTTTTAATTAGGACATAATTTGGAAAATTAGTTATGCAACCAGGGCATTTCCTGAAATGTCATACTTACAAATGTTGCTCATTAAATCAGGTGTAACTGGTCACTTCTAGAGAATTAAGGTTGACTTTTTTAGAGTCTGTGCTGACAAAGCCCTCCCAGATAAACTAGCCTGTGAAGGGTTCAGAACAAATCTCTTCAGAATGTGCCACTATTTTGAGCTATAGATAATCAAGAACTCCAAAAATGCAGAAAAGCTTATAACCTCCTCTTTAACTCCCTCAAATGATTTAGATAAAGGGCCTGGCCCAGGAACTGTATTATTACCATAGATAATTACAAAGATACAGGTTAGGTGTGGTGGGATTGGGGAAGCTAGGCAGGGACTGGACATCAAAGTTCTCTCTGTATCCCATTGTCTCTGCAAGGCCCAGCAAACATTTGTTTACCAAAATTTGCTCTTCCCATACTCCTGTGCATCATCTTCCTTCCCTTCAAAGCCTTAGACCTCTACCATTTTTTCTCCTTTAGCTCAGAATTACATGTAAGCCTTTTTATTCTAACTGCCTATGGTCCTTATAGTCTTATGGGTCCCCCAAATCCCCTGTACATATGTAATTAAATTTGTCTTTCTCCTGTTAATCTATTTTACATTAATTTGATTATTAGACCAGCCAAAGAAACTAAACTAGTAGAATTGAAATTTTTCCTCTCCAATGCCTGTTATTTGGCTTATAGGGCCAGAGGTGGTAATGAGATAAGTATGTAGTGAAAGAGTTTAACCTGGAAGAGCAACAGGGACTATCAAGGAGCTAATAAGAGCAACTTATAATGGATTTCTGGCTTAGAACCAGCAGAAGACCAGCTTGATCTAACATGGTGACAAATGTTACCTTATGGTGACCCCTGGCCTCATTATATGCTCATTGTAATACATCAGCATGATGAAGGATTCAAATGTTGGAAAATTTTTAGTTTCAGGTAGTAGAGAATAAGCTTAGTAATCGATGTATATAAAAAGCTATTGTTTCAGGAACTGAAGGCATGAACAACTTTGACTCCAGGAGACCATAAACAGTCCCATCTTTGTGCCTCAGGAGGACTGCAAGCTGTCAAAATGGTTTCTGAGTGATTGTAGTACAGGGAGAGGTGTCAACCACCCAGGGCACAGATAAAGATCACCACCTAGGGCACAGATGAAAGAATGCTGCAGCTTTTATCTGATTAACTTTTTCCCTGAATTCCGAACCCCTTATCTACATTTTTCTTCTCCTTATAAAATGGAATTTAAGACGGCCTGTTAGGGTACAAACCCACCCTTCTTCATATCAGAGAAGATCACCGACCATCTGAATAAAACGCCTGTAAAGATTCAATCCCTGTCTCCGCTTATAGGGTCTGGTCAGTGACAAGTAGCCTGAACACCAGTTTTTCAAGCATGCTAAATGACACACCCAGCGTCACCAAGTTTGGAAACAGAAAGTTCTAAAAGGTCAAAAAATGCCTCACAGAGTTGTTCTGAAAAGTATCCATCCCTTTCCTGGAGAAATTCTGATTATTTCTCCCTCTTATTGAATGCTTTATCCTCAATTAAAGGAACCAAAACAGAAGACGTAAATCCCACTGAGGAGGGGCTGCTTTGCCTGGGCAGTAGTCTTTGTCCCACTGCTCCACTAATAAACTCTCTTTCACTTTATGCTGCCTCTATGTTGAATCCCTTCCTCTGCAAAACCAAGAACCCACAATGTGTCACAGACCTTAGGGTGTCTGAGCCCTGGGAACCTCTGCAGCAGTAAGAGAGATCACTTCTGTGTCAGGCCAGGATCCTGGGATATTTTGGGGAGTTTAAGAAAACAAAACAATGCCCAGATGTACAGGTACCTGAAGGAGTAAATTGTTGAAGATAATTTCTTGGTTATAATTCCCATACTAGATATAGCACACAATAGCAGCTCTTAAATGTCCAATCTAAGATTCTACATGGAAATCTTTTTTATTATTTTTAATTTTTTTAAATGTATTTTATTGATTATGCTATTATAGTTGTCCCATTTCCCCCCTTCACTCCCCTCCATCCTGCACACCCCTCCCGCCCACAGTCCTCCCCTTTAGTTCATGTCCACAGGTCAAACATATAAGTTCTTTGGCTTCTAAATTTCCTATATTATTCTTACCCTTCCCCTCTCTATTTTCTACCTACCATCTTTGCTACTTATTCTCTGTACCTTTTCCCCTTCTCTCCCCCTCCCACTCCCCTCTTGATAACCCTCCATGTGATCTCCATTTCTGTGGTTCTGTTCTTATTCTAGTTGTTTGCTTAGTTTGTTTTTGTTTTTGTTTCAGCTGTGGTTGTTAATGATTGTGAGCTTGTTGTCATTTTACTGTTCATATTTTTTATCTTCTTTTTCTTATATAAATCCCTTTAACATTTCATATAATACGGGCTTAGTGATGATCTCTCCTTGAACTTGATCTTATCTGAGAAGCACTTTATCTGCCCTTCCATTCTAAATGAAAGCTTTGCTTTCTTAGATGTAGGGCCTTGCCTTTCATGACTTGGAATACTTCTTTCCAGCCCCTTCTTGTCTGTAAGGCCTGTTTGGAAAAATCAGCTGATAGTCTGATGGGAATTCCTTTGTAAGTAACTGTCTCCTTTTCTTTTGCTGCTTCTAGGATTCTCTCCTTATTTTTAATCTTGGGTAATTCTGATGTGCCTTGGTGTGTTCCTACTGGGGTCCACCTTCTTTGGGACTCTCTGAGCTTCCTGGACTTCCTGGAAGTCTATTTCCTTTGCCAGATTGGGGAAGTTCTCCTTTATTATTTGTTCAAATAATTTTTCCACTTGCTCTTCCTCTTCTTGTTCTCATACCCCTCTAATTTTGATGTTGGAATGTTTAAAGATGTCCTAGAGGTTCCTAAGCCTGTCCTCATTTTTTTGAATTCTTGCTTCTTCATTCTTTTCTTATTGGATGTTTCTTTCTTCCTTCTTGTCTGCACCATTGATTTGAGTCCCTGTTGGGAGCCAACTAACAGGCAACCCTTGACACAGTTGGGACAGATGAGATGCACCTGCACAGCAGAGGCAACTGTGGCTGAATTTCCTGTATATCTCTTCTTGCAGGTCTGTCTTTGTTATTAATAGGTGGTGGGATTTTTAGACATCTGTATTTCAGGCCCAATGATCCACAGAATTCCAATGAGAATGTACAAAATGATTTTTGGACATAGAACAAAAGTCCACCCATGAACATCCAAAAGTTGATAGAATAACAACCCCTCCTATACCTTAGACAGGAATATATATTAATAGAACTAAATAAGTAAAAAGCAGAGGAAGCTGGTTAACTATTACAAACCAAGCACATAGAAACAATTACTAAGGAGTTAGTGTCCTAAAAACATAAAGAAAGATTCTAAACAAGAAGATAGATGGCTAAGTTACTCAACCACAAAGGCCTTTTAATAAAGTTTCCATAACCACTGTCCAGTCTAGTGTATCCTTTTGATTTATGCCAAATTCTGAAAACTTTAATAAATACCTATTCATCAATAGACATTTGAGGCTCTATACATACAGCTATTTCTAATTGTCTGATTTATAACCCGCCTGGTCAAAATAACCTTTGTTTAACATAACTGAATCTAGAGAACTCCCTGTACATTTCCAAGTTACTTCTGTACCAACTCTTTATGCTTAAATAATCACACCATGCACCTGTTACCTTGCTGTCATATAACAAACTCTATAAAAATAAGGTTTAATCAAACTCAGAGTTCAGTTAGACCTAAAAGGCTAGCTGTTCTCCGGTATCCAATTGGGTGTCCAACTCTTCATTCATCGCCTGCACCGTCCATCCTTCGGGGACCCTGAGACCTGCGGAGGCTGGACCCTGGGCAAGTCCCAGTTTCCTTCCCATCACTATTGGTTCCCTGTACATTTTCCTTTATTTAACTTAGCATAGCCTTCATTTTTTCATCTAATTTGCAACCAAATTCAACCAGATCTGTGAGCATCCTGATGACCAGGGGTTTGAACCATACATCTGAGAGGTTGGCTATCTCTTCATCACTTAGTTGTATTTTTTCTGGATCTTTGATCTGTTCTTTTGTTTGGACCATTTTTTGTCTTGTTGCGACTGTGATGTAGTGAGGGCTGGAGACTTAAGTGTTCATCCAGGCAGGGCAATCCTTGTGGCTGTGTTATGACACTGTATGTGGGGCGGGGGTTCCAGAGGGAACAATGGCGCTTGCTCTGCTCTCTTCCAGATTTCAGTCACTTCCCCCATTTCTCACAAGCAAATTGGGCCCTTCTGGTGCTGATTCCCATGTGGGTGGATTTGTGTACATTCTAGGACCCTGGGGTCTCTCCAATGTACTCCCCTGTGAGGCTGGGAGTTTCTCCCACTGCCTCAACCCCTAGAGGTGTTTTCAATCAGTGGTTTCAGGCTTTATTTCCCCACACTGGGGTCCAGGGTTGTGCAGTCTGTCCTGCTCCCCAGTTGTTTCTCCTGTTTTATTGAATGTGGTACCACCCAGGTCACAATCCGCTACCTTGCCAGGTCCCCCCACTGCTGCCTTGCCAGCCAGCTACAGCCTTGAGTGCCCCACTCCACAATCCCCCAACTCACTGGGTCCTCCAGCCACTGCCTAGCTGTGAGTCCTCTCTGCCTGGCTGCCTGTCTCTGCCCCTCCTACCGGTCTGGATGAATGTGTCTTCTTTAACTCCTTGGTTGTTGGACTTCCATACAGCTCGATTTTCTGTCAGTTCTGATTGGTTTTTGTTTTTAAATTGTCATGCTTCTTTTGGTTGTGCGAGGAGGCAGTGTGTCTGCCTACATCTCCGTCTTGACCAGAAAGCTTCTATATGGAAATCTTTAGCACTGCAAACTTAAGAAGTCCTACTTGGTAAATTAACATTCTGCTTTTGTGTAAATAATGAGGCCAGATCTTATGAGGGAAGCCTTTTTTGTAATCAAGAATAAGCTTTCTTAAAAATTCTATTTTATTAAAATGAGAGAGACAGAAGGGGGAAATGTATACTTCAATGGACAACTTTACATGTTTAGAACACATCCTTATGGATTACTGTATGTGATTCTGATTATGTGAGGACTTTGTGTTTCCATAGCTTTTGAGCTATTTTCTAGCTCTGAAAGTTATAGATACTAACTGCTGTTATAAAACAAAAAGTCAACTGTGTTCTGAGAAGTTATGTGAAGTGGAAGAACACACAGGCAGAAGAGGGCAGGGCAGGGAAGTCATTAGCAAGAGAAAGCATTGCTTCAGGCCAGGTCCTCTTTTTTGGGGAGGAGGGAAAGGCAGAGATTTTATCATCAGATAAGCTCACAAGGGCTAATTAAGAAACTTCAGAATGACTGATAAATCTCACATTTCTGGGAAGGGTTGAAATTGCAATTGTTTGCCGTCTTGGGGTAAATGACTGCATTTTGAGCTTGTTATTTTTTAAAAATACACTAATCAAAGTAATTCATAATAGTAGACATGCAAATAAATTCTGGTGGAAAGTCAGTTGGCCTACGTCCTTCAAGGTGGAAGAAACCATATTTATACTCATTTGCAAATTAATGTCAACATTCCTATCTGTAAATGTATCTTTTATATGGGCTCTCCCTTGAACTGATTAAATTCTTTCCCTGGTTCTTTCAGTAAAAATAAGTTAAACAAGGTCTTTAATAAATTTTCATTTTATGTCTTTGTAAGAACTGTAATGTAGAATGCAGAAGATGGCAGCAGAGTAGGAGGGAGTGGATTTCACTTCCCCCTACACACAGGAGGAAAACCTGGCCAACCCACAGAGGAACAGAGCAGACAGCCAACAGTACCCCAGGGTATTTGAAAATAAGAGTCCAAAAATTGTACTGGACACTGAAAAACCAGAAACCGGATGGTAAGAAGGATATTTCAGGATAGTAAGTTCCCGGAGACCAGTATACTCTTCACACAGTATACAATAGGGTTCATCAATGGAGGTACCAGGAGGAAAACATCAGCCTAAACATGAGAAACAGGAAAATATGAGAATCCTAATAATTGCGGAACTGTGTTTGGCAAACCGGTAAATAACAGCAAAGGAGATAATGGGAACATAGAAGATGAGTACAGCACAAATATGCGAGATGCATGTATTGAAGACTTTGAACCTTTTTTTCTGTGATGCTGTGCTCAGTACTGCTTTCAGTATCAGTATGTAGGACATGAAAATAGATGTTAAGTCTAAGATGCCTGTGAGAGCCACAAATAAGCCATAGATGACATTGACCTTGTTGTCAGAGCAAGCCAGCTTCATGACATCCTGATGTAGGCAATAGGAACGGGAGAGAATATTTTTCTTACAGTACCTAAGACGTTTTAATGTGAAAGGGAAAGGGAGGGTCAACAAAACATTTTTGAGAGAAAAAGCAACCCCGATTTTGGTGATTCTGGCACTGGTCAGAATGGAGGTATATCTCAGAGGATTGCAAATGGCAATAAAGCGATCAAAGGACATGATGAGAAGTACCGATGATTCCATAGCTGAGAATCCATGAATGAAAAACTCTTGGGCAATACAGGCATCTGGGGAAATTCCTGGAGCATTGAATAAGAATATCTTTAGCATGGTAGGCAGAGAGGATAGGGACAACCCTAGGTCAGAGACAGCCAGCATGGAGAGAAAATAGTACATGGGTTCATGAAGAGAAGTCTGTGTTTTTATGAAAAATAAGATGGTACAGTTCCCCAGGATGGCAACAAGGTAAATGAGGCAAATGGAGATGGAGATCCAAATGTTGGCAGGCTCCATCCCTGGGTTTCCAATCAGGAAGAAGGTAGAAATTTCAGAGGTGTTGAAGATATACATGCCAGGTATACAAGGGAAGCAAGATGAGAAGCTCAGGAGAGGCTTCCTGCAGTACTCTAAATAGAGTGGGTCAAATGCCTGACTCTATCTTATTGTAATCATTGAGGTCTTAGGAATCCAAATGGTAGACATATAATTCTTGCATATAAACCTAAATGAAAAAAATAGGGAAGTAGACATCAATAGCCAACTAAAAACAAAAACAGAGAAAAGGAAAACAAATTGTTATCAAAATGGAAGCTTCATGTGGATTAAAAGAGACATGGATTGCAACAGATATGGTTATAATAGATATGGATTGTAACAGATATAAATTCTATACAAGGACTAATAAGTCAATTAAAATGCTTATGAATTGTCTATTATCCAGTTCAAGACTTGAGGCTTTTTCTTTTATTATGGAAATATTACAATCTATGTACCATTAAGAATTTCTTCAAAATTTTCATAAATTTACATAAAATTCAGAGACAAGTAACATATTTTATTCAGTGTCCTCTAATCTAAACATAGGCTTTATTTCCTTTCTTCAAATCATTTTTTATGTCTCTCAAAAATGGTTGGTTATACCATTTTATTCATGGGGATTTTTATATTTTTGTAAAATTTATTCTTAGAATTCTTATGAATTTGTTGCTGTTATTTATAGGATCATTTATTCTCTGTTATTTTCTTAATGATTACCAGTCATATAGGGCAATATTACAGATTTTTGTTGCTAAAATCTGTTGTCAGTCCATGTTGGTCATTCTCTTTTGTATCCTCCCTTCCTACCACAGATCCCTAAATGATTCTGCATCTTCTTCCATCCCCTTAACCCTGTATACACTTCCATAAAGAAATCCTCCAAAAAACACTCCTCCATTGACTTTTCATGTACATCTGTCTCTTGCTGGTTGCTACATATCTTTCATTCTCTGTAGTGAAGGTTTCTGCTCCCCTCTTCCAGTATGGAGGATGTTCCTTTTATAATAGTGCTCTGCAGTTCAATGGGCGGTACACACATGGGATTTATAATTAACTTGTTTTGCTTGGAACTTAACAAATTCAACCTGAAAATCAATGCATTGAATATTTCTTTACTCTTCAATATTCTCTGCCATTATCACTTTTAACATTTTCTGTTCAGCAATCTTGGAAAATCCTGAATTTTCTCATTTGAACTTTCTGGTTAGATTGCTTCATGTTATCAAATTCTCTGCTTATTTTTGTTGCATTTCAATGCATTCTTTAGTACTACTTTCTTATTGAATAATTCTGCATTTATGTCTGATCTGAAATGTATCCCAGCTACTGAGTTTTATTGCAAGTACTCCTTTTCTAATGGAGGTTATTTTGACAACCTTCTATTTTATTTTATATCTAACAATCCTCTGATGATTTTTATTCATTTTATTGTTATGCCACATTTATTTTTTGAAGACCTTAAGTGTGCTTACTTCAAAATTTGCTTTAGGTTGCTTTACTACCTTCTTTCCTTATGAGGGTGTGTGTGTGTTCTTACTGAAATAGTAGTTTCTTTCTTGGTGTTAGGCTTCATATTTGTTTTAGAATTTTACTGGTAATCTCATCTTGAGTGGAAATTTCCTTGTTTGCTTGATGATTTTTGTTCAGGCCCCATGATTCGACGTGGTAGTTGGCTTTTCCTTACTTCCTAAGGTTTTCTATTATACTATGTGTTTTTATCATGGTTAGTGGGATCTTTTTTCAAAAGATAATTGAGTATAATTTTTCCCCCAGCTATCTCAAGACTAGCTTGCTATAGGGAGCAGATGTGGCCTATGACAATAGCTATCTGTACCCTTCATGTGGGTTAACAGCTTCATGTCCCTCAGACTAGTCCCTTGTCAAGTACAGAACACTATCATGCCATGTCCCACATAGGTGCTAAGCTGTCAATCACCAATATGGCTCCAGACCAGGAGCCAAATGGGTTTGTGGATACAGCCTCAGTACACAATTGTGTTTTTAGACTCTGAAGCTCATAATATCTACCTATCAGTTATTTATTTTCTATCTATTTTTCTATCTAAGGAGCGTGGCAATGTTTTTTTTTTATCATTTTTATATTATTATATCTATTATTGCAATATGTTTAGTGGGAAGTGAAAATTGATATATCTGATTCAGTTCACTATGTTATATTGCAGTGACTTTCAAGTGGTGTGTTACATCAGGCACATGAGTATGCTGGAAGAATTTGTAAAACATCCAATACCTGGCCCTTTAGTCAGGGGCACTGTACTCTTTGCCCTTAGACTGTCAAATAAAATAATTACAATGGTAGACAAAATGTTTAAGTCAACACAACAGTAGCTGCCCATTGTGAAAGAATCCAAATTATACCTATTTTTTGTCTGGTTGGCAAAAAATATATTTTTAGTGTGTTTCAGGACTTTAGTAATTAGTTTATGTATGCCATGAGATGAAAAAGGATGACAATCACTGCTATATTGAGTAAAATCCCCCACCAAGACTGAGATATAATTTTCAAATACAACTTTATATTTGAGTTATGTTAGAGCGAATGTTCAGAAAATAATTGTTGAAAATTATTTGGTCTTTTGCTCTTTGTAAAGTAATGAATTTGCTAATTTATACAATGTTATTGTACACTAGAGCTAATTACAGGTTTCTCCAACAATCGTTGTCATGAGAAATTTGATAATATTTCTCAGATCTGAAATGTTTAGGCACTTTTTTAGTACCACTCTTCTTATCTTAATTACATCTTTGACTATTTTGATACCATGATTCTGTTGTCATGCCAAATTCTTAAAAGCTCATCTTCCTTTTCTTTTTAACTACTTGTTTTATGTAATTTTCCTCTCGGGCTATCTCAAATTCTAATAATCACAGTCCGCCACACTCAATTGTTTCTGGGCTGTTGCTGACGCTTTCTGAATTTTTGCTGCCTTTTGAATGGATTTTCTGGGTTTAACCCCACCTCCAAATTTCTACACTTACTTTCCTCTGCCCAAACTCCTTCCATTTGCAGGTTGTCTGTAAACATTTTAGTGATATTAATTCTCCTTAAAAAGGGCATGTCAAGGAGACAGACAGACAGAAAGGAATGTCTGGCAAGCTCTAGATCATGCAATAAATTATATGCATTAAGAAGAAAAGAAAAAGTTTTTTTTTCTTTTTCTGGTGTTGGATATTTTCCACCTTATTTGGAAGACTCTCAAGCAAATTCATAGAAGGCAATCAATAAACTATTATCACTGTGACCAAAACCACTGTGATATTTGTCTGCCTACACATTAATCCAGTTGTGTTACAGGGTACAGGTGTCAATAGGGGCTGTTAGACCTGATATCTTCCAATTCCTGAAATGTGCTTCTGACACTAATCTGAAAGAAGTGAGGTAAGTGTTTAAGGAAAAGCTCAAGTTTTACTTCCACAGGTATTGTGCAAGAATCTTGTTTGTTCAGTCCATGTAACTGTACCATTAAATGGAGTTATTGGAAGTTCTTTCTTTCCAGGACACATGGCATCAAAATATGCTTAATGTTAAGTTTGTTTGAGCCAAGCGAGATGTTTGAGAAGAATGCTGATTTTCCTCTTCCACCACTCACTCAGTTCAGGCTTTAGTTCATCCTTCCATGACAAATCTTATTATTCAGTTCATGTTTATATCAGCTCTCTTAATAGAATAAAACATACTTAAGAGAAAAATGGAGTAATAAGAAAATTTTAACCAGCACTCTATTTACTCTTCATTATCAACCTCTACTTCTCCCAAACTACAAAAAAAAAGTATGTCTTTTTTTTTTTTTTAGAAAATACTATGTCTTTCCAGGAAAGCTATATAATACTGCTTTAAAGTGCAATAATTTTAAAGAGTCTTGAGGAAAGCAGAACACTGTATAGAAAATTTTCTAGTATGTTGTTTTAATCTCAGAAGGACCTACTGAAACCCAATTGTCTAGTTTGAAAGATATTTAAAAATGCAGTTTAAATAACAAGTACAGAATGTCTTTAAATGATAGAATTAGAATAAAGTTCACAACTTATATGGGAGTTGTTAAATGAAGTTGGTATCTTATTCTTTATATTAAAAATAGAGCAATATCTAATGTAGTCAGAACAACGTTATCAGGACTGTTTCTGGTCTTGAGTATATCCTGAGATTGAAGTAAATATTAAACAGCAAAAATCATAACAAATTATCAGGGATAAATTTTTGATTAATGAGGTCCACAATTACAACACGAAGGTTTTCCAATACTTACCAAAAAGTTTGCAACTGTATTTATAATTCAGGTCAAAAAAGAGATGAACCCAGGAAGAAGTTATCCCCAATCCCAGGTGTTAGGGACAAGGGCTAACTGTGACAGCCTGATTCTAGTCCTTCCACTCAGGCACTCTTTTAGTGTAACAAAGGCCTCTGGGGATGGCAACTCAGGAAGCTGTACCCAAAGGAACTAAAAAGCCCACAGGCATGTCCTGAAATGAGTTCAGCTGAATTCCCATTATGCATATGAATTAGCCATTTATGGTGAATACCACACCAGGCCTCCCCTGTTCCAGCAAGCAGAATTAATTGATCTATCACTTGAAATTTCAAGCTCCTGTATATGCTCTTCCGGAGCAGTTGTCATTTTATTTTTCCAGGTCATAATGTTTGTCCTGTAATTAGGTTTTCAGATTCATTTTGCTACTTGATGATAAAAGCAATTTATACATTTTAAAATGAATAGTTAGTTTTTTTCATGTCCAAGAGCAGTTGAATTTCTTTTTTTTTTTTTTGGTATTTATTTTTTTTAA
>PVKM010026905.1:0-19083 GCA_004027735.1 Carollia perspicillata | reverse complement strand
TGGGGAAATTATTCATCAGACATGTTTAATAGATTTTTAGACACCTCCTCTGATGTTGGTGCCACTGGGAAGTATCTGTCTGTGCTCGTATCTTAGTATCTTAGTCATCTCTTCTGCATCTATCTTCGTGCCCCGAGGGTCTGGAAGACGAAAAGTGTCTTAAGGATGATCTGCTAATTCTCCCTCTCCTTTCCTTCCTAGAGAATACCTTGCTCAGACAGCTCACCTTTTAATGAGCTTTGATGCTAAGCAACTCTCATCAGGTGAATGTCATTTTTGGTGTCAGACTCTCAGTTCCGCAGTGGGTACATTTGTATTCCCGTTTTTCCTAAGAGGACACCCACTGAGGTTCATAGTTTTTAAAAGTAATTAGCACAAGTTCGCCCAGGTGTGAGGAGGTGGAACTGTGCTCCACTAGCCCGTGAGCTAGAATGCGGATGGGGTCGGCTCTTGTTCCTCAAGCTTTGTCAACGCCTAGCCCAGGGCCTGGCACGGAGACTACTCTAAACACATAGTTGTAGACTGAAAGAAGTAATGAATGAAGGATCCAGGTGTCTAACTACACAGTCTGAGTGTATCCACCTCAACGACTCACAAACACTGGCGAAGGGGAAGAAGCAATTCCACAATGAATTTTTTTAGCCAGTTTTTAGCAATGCCGTTCAAAAAGAAATTTAGATGACTTTAGAGGCAAGTCCTCGATTCTGAAACATTTTAGAAAGGATGAGATTAGTGGATGGCAATTCTTAATATCAAGGTCTTTACTACCTAAAATAAAAATGTGGCAACATTATCTAAGCCACACTGTTAAAAACAAAAAGCTTTCCAGTCCTGAGTTCCAAAGCCTGAGGTACCCTCTGCGGCTTCCTGAGGCAGTTTCAGCTCATTAACCTACAACACTGAGCAATCCAGACATGTTCCTACTTCACTCCTGACATTGAGAACCTTAAGGAGATCCCTAGGAGGTACTTTCCCCAATGCCATTGTCCTTTAGAATTCCCGCCTTCCAATAATGTCTGTGACCTGCACTTCTTGTGCTGAATCATCGCTGAACGCCCAGCCGTGCCCATCCGTATATGATAGCTGGGAAAATTTCAAGAATACAATTTTTAGAAATAAGTTACTATTGAACAATTCCTATGAGTTGGTTAAATAAGAAGTCTACTTCTTGGAAGAGAACTTGCATTAGGCTTTGAGATTGAAAAAGAAATGTAATCAAACTATATGGTTATTTCCACAGTATAATATATCAATCTTTGTCAATGTGAGACAGTAACTGACCATGATTTTGAAAAAGAAGATATGAGAGAAGCCAAAGAGAATTTTCCTTTAGAGACTGATGTATTTTTAAATAAACAATAGGTGAAGAGCATGCTGATATTTTCTTCAGGAAAAAAATCGGATAGTAAAATGGATATCCCACTTGTAATTGTTTTGGGGGAATATTTTAGTTTTGTAAGTGTAATCACCAATAATTAGGCTGAAAAAATGAGGGGGTCTGGAGAACTGCAGGTGGGAGAAAAAATAAGCTACTTTTATTCCTTCCTAAACCTCTGCAAAATTATGCTTTAAGTAATCTTTTGCCATTTTATGTGGCATTGTGTTTTTAAACCTGAAATAATTCTCACTTAGAATAGCTTAAGGTGGGACCACAGAGTTTCTTCTGTAGACAGAACACATCACAAATGTTTTGTGTTCTGAAAATTTCCAAACAATCAAGACATGAACCCTCGGGCGGGTAATGTCTGTGGCCACCCTCAGCACGCCTCCCCTTGAACTTCCAGCCAGGGCGGTTCAACTTCAGCTCAGAGCGCATTTCCAAGACTCTTTTTCCTGAAGTTTTCTGTTCTAATTATAGCATTTGTGGCTTCCTATTCGACACTTCTGTACTTTTAAGAAGGTGGTAGAATGCTGATCCCCAGGCAGAGTTTTCAAGGCTGTCCTAAATTTACTTTCTGAAAGGACACCCAAAGGGCACATACAATTGATTTTTTACTCTATTCCTTTCTCCTGTCTTTCTCTTCTACATCTCTAATAACTTGAAATAAAGTCATAAGAGCATATCTAAAACACGATTATAATGTTTTAAATGTACTATTTTGTACGTCTTTATTTTTATGCCTAACGTATGGAAGATGGATCTTTAAGAAGTTACAGATATTATATAGTTGGCATTCTAGAACAATCCTGGGCTCCCATCTGATTTCTGATGGTTGATTCAATTTGTGTCGAAATAATTTAGGCTGTTTAGTTTTTTTCCTAGAAAGCCATGAGATATTGAGAGCGAGAAAGAATTGAATTGGCATCACAGGTACTTTGGAGTAATTGGAGTATGAGAAAGTGCCACATTTGATGGCCCGTGCCGTAGAGAAGGCTGAGTCGTCAGTAACTGTAGCTGGCAGCATCCCTCGCTCCTAGCGCCATCACTTTCTTTCCGGTTCCAGGGACAGGAGGAATGAAAAATGCACCTGTGACATTTTCCCGATTATTCTGTCATTAAAAAAATCTGCACCACCCTTCTCCATGCCTGTAGCACACAGGTTGAGTTGATTGTTAGTTGTTTGGGAATTAATGATTCACAGCCTCATCCCAACCACAGCATCACTTGTTCTCTGGCCATGTAGGGTCCTTTACAGCTTAAAATAAATAGAAAATTTTGCAATCTGGACGCTGCTACTTTATGACTGAGTCTTTTTCTTTAAAAAAAAAAACATCTTTCATTGGCCCCCGGGGAAGAATCAGCGTATTTAAATATCCAGAAGATTTGTTGGAGGTTGTTGATGTCACAATGATTTGTAGTCCTATTAAAGTGACATTTGCTGATGACATGATACAATGCATCGCGTTCATTTCATCTCAGCATGAAGTCGCGCGGATGCTTTCATCACAGCCGCGCAGGTAATCTAGTCTCCCTCGCTCTAATGTGATCAGTCCCATCACCGTCACCCGTATTTGCATAAGCGTCTCCCTGAGATGGACTGACGTTCTAATCCAAAGTCGCGTCGAGGAAAAATAGCTATTGCAGAATGATTTATCCCTTTATTGACTAAATGAAATTATTCAAATCCTGGAATCTGCTCTCTCCTTCAGCATTAGAATTTCAAGTAGACACTCTTTGCTTCTGCATCTGTGTCTTTAAGACCTGCCCCCCCACCCACCGCCGCACACACAGAATAGAACTTTAAAACGATGGTATGGAATGCTCATTTTCTCCTGCATTGAACTATTCTGCAGAACTGGTCACATACACAAAAAAAGGGGGCCATTTGTCAGCATGGAAAAAATAAGAAAATTAAATCATCCCTCTAGGTGAGATACACCTGAGAGCTTACACACACTCCCTTTATGCACAGAACCAACACAATTGCAGCTCCCATTTTTTCCCCTCAACTTACATGAGTGAAAAAAAGTGTAGTAGCCAGCAAAGCAAAAATCCATGTGTGTTTCTTTGAGGCATACCTGACTGTAGGTAGAGTCACTGTCACAACAGCCGATGAGGCCATACAGACGGGAGGCTGATTTGAGGCATCAGGACTCTCTGAGGCAGAGAGTGGATTTCATATTTTCTCTTAAACATCTTGGATGTAGAAAAATATAGAAAAAAAGCCTTAAAGAAGGCAAAATGAATAAAATATACTCTCAAGTACATTTTTAAGTGTTACATGCAGTCGAAGAAACATATTCTGTCTCTTTTGGAGTGGTGCATTACCTATTCAAAACTAGGTTTGAAAGCCAGGTGATGAAATTTCAAAAAATTCATGGGTTCGTATATCAAAAGGGCAATATTCTCCTGTGGTATATATATTTTTTTATCACACGTGAAAATATGAGGCTGTGGACAGTTCACCAAACAGCCTGTTTGCCTGGCTGATTTTACAGACTTGTGAGATTTGGGTATTTTGGGCAAGTTCCAAGTTTCTGAATCTACCAGCATTTGCCCATCAATATTTGAAACCTGTCAGTTGCCGGCATTAAGTCCATGTGATGACAGACAGCAAACTGGATGTGAGACTGTAAAAATAAGGTCCACCTGGTTCAGCAAAAGGCCTGCATTCCGCTCTGACCATGTGACCCAGCCCTGAGGATGATCTGTGACAAAGCAGATAGATCACATTTTAAGAGGAAACAACTGAATGTTTTAAAAGTGTTTGTCTCCTCCTGTCCTTTTGAAATAAACCTTTATTTCCTGGGAAGATCTGTCATCTTCAGATGGTTGGATTCCCTTGTAAAGCCTGGAAAGTTTTGTCAATTAAAAATAATTGTATTTCCTAGACTCAGAGATCTATACCACAGAAGTACAATCCAAAATTATAATTTTAGGATGAAATTTATATGGTGTTATCATTGCATATATTTACTCTGTTTTAATACTATGACATAACGGAAAAGAGGACGTTCAAAATCATAAAGCAATTTGACGTTCGGACTTCTTGTTTCTGCTTATAGATCACTCCCATCAGTACATTTTATTAAACTTGTCACTGTTTATTCACAAGTACCCTGCTCTTCTGAATAAGAAAAGGAAAAACTCCACAAGATAAATAACGCCGCAAAACTAATTATTGAACTGTTCTTATTGACCTGAATTAATCGTCCAGAACATTACGTGGAATGAAAAGTTAATGAACAGGATGGTGAGAGTACACTGATGTGTTTTTGCTGTGATCTGTAATATAACAAGAACATGTTTCTACTTTTCATCATTTTGGGACCACGGAACCCCTTTTGTTTCAGTCCAGGATTCCATGAGCTATGTATTTTGTGAATATACAATCCTCACATACAGCATTTTTCTGTGCAGTGCTGCATGGCTCTTACAGCCTTTGAGTATTGAGAAAACGGACCTTTTTAATACTTTAAACAATGGCCCAATTCATTTTGGTATTTCAAATATTTGGATAAAAAAGCAGCCGAGGCCCCGGCTGCTCAGTGGCTCAGTGGTTTGAGTGTCAGCCTGTGAACCAAAGGGTCGTAGGTTCTATTCTCAGTCAGGGCACATACCTGGGTTGCCAGGTCCCTAGTGGGAGCGTGTGTGAGAGGCAGCCGTACATTGATATTTCGTTCCATCTCTCCCTCCCTTCCTCTCTCTCTAGAAATAAAACAAATAAAATCTTTTCAAAAAGCAACTCAATTAAAGTAACTTTCTTTTGTTTACCAAGCATGTAATACCAATCCTCAAACATGAAACATGTCTTGTAAAACTTCACATTTGACACTCTATTCTGGATTAGTAAATGGTCGAGCGTGTCCATGCCAGGCTTCACAGAGCAGGACATTCTTGGGATCCACACCAGTTCTATGCTATCATTTAAACACGTGTCTTTAAATTTAGCAGTTCAAACATTCCTTCCATTAAACACTTTTGGTCATGGTCATGATTCTCAATGTCTCAAAAAGAGACTGATTTCCTCAAAGGTGACCCTGTAGATTTTATGTAATTTTTACCATTGCAGACCACAGATCTGACTAACAAAGTGAAGCTGAAGGAGCAATGTGGGCATTCCAATGATGAGAGCTACTATTTGCATGCTGCTCTGTAATTCATGAAACAGCCAGTTTAATCCTCCCAACAGTTCAGTGAGGAATGTCTCACTGCCCCCATTTTTACATACGAGACCAACAAACACTTTCAAGGTTGCCCAGCCAGAAAGGGGGTTCATCAAAGTCTTCTGCTTTTTTCATGCCCTGTTACCATTTTAGTTTCAATAAGCACACAGATTTCACTTAAGTGATCTAAATACAAATATAAATTTAGAATTACCCAGATGATTTCTCATTCTCCATCGAAGATGTAGTTAGGGGCGCATGAGCCATTCGATTGGTGTGATTACTGAGTGCCCTTCGCCCCTTCCCTGGGTCTTTTCCCTACACAAGAATGATGCAAATTCATGACATCTAAAAGGTAGGAATAGAAATGTGGGGTTCTATGTGATTTTAGTGTTTTATTAAAAAGACAGAATTAGAATCAAAAAGAGGCTGAATGTGTTAGCAGGGCAATGGCCCAGGATTCACGCAGATGGAAAGGAATATTATCAAGATTCCTGGCTCCAGCCCAAAGGAGAAAGAGCTCTCTGTAGTGCAAATTGCCTCACACTTCGACACCGTGCCAGCATTGTAAATGGGACATATTTCCTCTCTAACTCAAGCCAAAGTATCATATTTACATTTTCCGAATGCAATAATTAAGCCATTAAGTAGGAGATTTCTAAATTGGACCATGTTTGAAGGAACACATTAGGAAAGGCCGGGAAAGGCCAGGAATTTTGTTTCTGAAACATCACGATGGGTTTAGCCAAATCAACCAGCCATCCTGGACGGCCATCACCCATCACTCACGTGGGAGCTGATTTTGCCTGGAAAGCTCATAAGGAAGGCGCCATCAATGGTTTCATCTAAATGCGATTGCAGTCTCTGTTAGGAGACTTCATGGATTTTTATAAATCAGGCTTCAAACTTGCAGACCTTAAGTTGGGTGTAAGAGGATCCAGAAACTTAGGAAGACATTACGGCTATATTTCATTAACTTTTAATGGAAACTTAGCATTTCCTTTAATGAGGAATCCAAGCAACACACCATCATAGTATTAGCAGTGCTTTTGAATTTGTTACCCACGCACTCACAGCTTTTTCCATATTGCATTATAGGTGTTGTAGGTATCTCATCATATGGTTTAAAATGTATCACTGCTTTGAAATTACAGTAGTCAGATCTCGTTATTGAATATGAAGCACAATATTACTGTCACATATTATTTTTACATATTTTAATGGCTATATTTCAATATATTTGGAATTTTTGTAGTTAATACTAGGCACTTTTCATTTTGTGTATTTAAAAATGCTGTTCTGGTATAGGCATGCACGTGTACACAAATATATACAAACATACACAGGTATACAGAATGAAAACAGAGCAATTACCGACATAAATAATTTGTTCTGAGGATTCTGTTTCCCCCTCTGTACTTTAAATTTTAAAGAATTCTTCCATCACCATTTATGCCCCCGTTACCCTTTTTACCTCTCCACCGCCTTTTCCCTTTTGTCATTATCGTACAGTTGTCCGTGCCTGTGAGTTATTTTTTCTTTGCTTCATCTCTTCACCTTTTCCACCCAGCCCTCAACCCCTTCCCCTCTGACAGCTGTCAGTCTGTTCTTTGTATCTATGAGTCTATTTCTATTTTCTTTGCTAGTTTATTCTGTTCATTAGATTCCACAGATAAGTGAAAACATGCGATACTTGTGTATATATCACACTCTATGTGTGCGTGTATTGGTCATATAACTTGCCATAGAAAAGCAGATTCCTTTCTCACACCATATTCTATAGTAAGCACTGATGTTTGGTCTCAGTGGTTTCTTTAAAATTCATATCTAGAAATGTTTGTGATTTGAAAACTTTTTCTCCCAGGGTAGACTCACGCTTGCCGTGGTGGCCTCATAGCCCTTGGGTGAAGGCAAACAGTCTGTTGGTAAACTCAAAGATGTCTTCCCTCCTTTATTTCAAGTGTCCTGTCTTCTGCTCCCACAATGTGTCTTTGATATCTAAGAAAATGGAAACAGAAGCAAACATTCTAGAAG
The DNA here is from genome assembly GCA_004027735.1 of Carollia perspicillata. Classification (NCBI taxonomy): domain Eukaryota; kingdom Metazoa; phylum Chordata; class Mammalia; order Chiroptera; family Phyllostomidae; genus Carollia; species Carollia perspicillata. Next base: position 11,502 of record PVKM010026905.1, on the reverse strand, counting down.
CCAGAGTTGCAACTTTGCCCTGGAAAATGTAGTATAGTCAAAAGAGCCCTCTATTTAGACTCAATCCAAAGTCCTGAGTTTTCAGAATGGCTGTACAATTTATCATTTGTCACTCTGAGAGGATGGAATGTCACTTAATCTCTGAGTCAGAACCTATTCATTATCAAAATGGGAGCAATAATACCTATTTCATGAGGTTCGTCATTTACTGTGACAGTGATAAAGATAATACACTACCCAACGTAGTGGAGTCAAAGAAGCCAAGGGAGTTTACTCCACAAATCCTGGAAAGATTCACTAAAAGATAAAAACTGAGCAATGATGAAGAAACATATTTTACTCTTTCTGATAGATGTGATTTTTATCTAGAATATTTTCATGGGAGTTTTTTCACAGTAAAATTAAATTAAACTATGGCATTGTATCTGCTAGTCTTATAATTCAGTCTTTGTATGTTTTGTTCGGGAAAAGTAAAATTATCTGGCAAAACAAGAAGAAAGATCTTTGAAATGCACACAGGGTTGGATTGTTCAACAATTAGATCCCTTTTCTAATTAGTCATGAATAGTTGTGCATGAAGAACTGCTTTTATGTTTACCTTATTTTCATGGTACGGGCACTGGCAATACTTGGTCAAGCTTTCTGGAGTCTGGTTGACCAGCACTACATTCTTCTCATTAAGGTAGAAACCCAATAGGCCCAGGACACCCATTGTATGTCCACAAACACAGTTCAAAAACTGAAGGTTTCACAGACAAGGCCATAATTTGTTTTGTTGTTTTGATTCCCCCAGAAGTTCTGAAGGCAAAAGAAAATACAACCTAAGGGTTAAAAAAATCACTGTGCTAATTGTTCTCAGTTCTCTCTGTGTGTGTGTGTGTGTGTTTTGCTAACTCAAAAAATCCCCATGGCAATGTGAAATGGAATTGCTCTTTATAAGAAAGTGTTCATATTTTGAAAATTTATCCTAGGTTTAAGAAAAGAAATGAAAACACTATTTGGTAAAGAAATTCACAGACTTTGCCAGACTGCCAAACGGGTTCACTGCAAAAAACAAAAAGCTTAATACCTTTGAGAGGGATTCCATGGACATTTGTATCTGGTTCAGTTCCAACAAGTGCATGTGTGTGTGCATAGGCTCACACAGGCATGCTTTCTCTAGACTCTATGCTAGGCGCTGGGGAGAAAAATATGAATTACTATATTGCTATTGGCCTTACAAACAGCGTGTACATCATATGCACGTGTGCATTTTTATTCAGTGTATTCCTTAGGAGACCTCTTTGTAGGGCTGCAAGTTCACCCCAGTACTTCTGATATGATATTTTGCATTCATCAGTTTGGCTGACTGGCAGTATAAACTGGAAGCCCATAGGTTAAAGTTCAGAGTTATTGCCACAATAATTCTTTTTTACTACCTTATTCAATTTAATTCATCTATAAGAATGTAAAAACATAATCTGTCCTATTTTCTTGATTTTTTATAAACCACAAAAATTAGTTTAGAAAAATGGTCCTCCAATGTAAGGTGTATAAAGACCACTTGGGGGGTTGTTAAATCACAGATTGATGAATTGCTGTTCCTACTGCTGGAGTTTCAGATTTGTGGCCAGAAAATGGGCATTTCTAACAAGTTCTCAAGTGATATTGATGCCAGTAGTCTACTGATTTAGCTTAGGACCAAGCTGATGCCATGAGACCTCCCCTAGACCAGCTCTGGTATACTTACCTTGTGGGCTTACACAGGATGACATGATGGGGAAAAGTGGGGTGTGGAATCAGGCAAGCCTCAATTCACTCAAAGCCCAGTACTTAGTAGCTATGTGATCTTGGCAACTGCTTTATCTCCTTAGCCTCATTTCCTGACTTTAAAATCGGGACAAAACACCTACCTGGTAGCTTTGTTCTGAGTATTACACAGAACTGTTTTATGTACAAACATGAAACAATTGCTACTCAGCATACAGCAATTGCCAGCATTACTGAGTGCCAACTGGTGCCCAACTCTGTGATAAGTGGCTCAGACAGTATCTTATTTAATTCTCACAGCCACCCCTTGAAGTGGTTATGAGATGACCAGTGTCACTCTTTCTGTTTTATACATGAAGAAACTGAGGCATGGTGAGGTTCTGGTCACGTAGGGGACCGATAAGCTGAAGGGCCAATAGCTGAATGAACTTGGTCTATGTGCCACCAGAAGTTTTGCCCTTAATCCCTACAGTATGTGGCTCTGATGTCCAGGCTTTTGTCTCTGCCTAAGTATTCTCCAAGCAAATAATCTAGTCTTGTCAAGCTAATTACCTTAAGTGCCTTTTTTCCTCCACTCCTTTCAAGCTCATTTCTGACAATGGTCGAGCTTTCTCTCTCAGCTTCCCATGTGTTTCCATTCACTGCCAACAATTGTGGGAAACTCAGCCCTCTCCCCCTGAGCCTCTCAGACAATGCAGTTCATAATGACTCCATTCAGTTATGGTCATTGAACCCTAGTACAGTTTTCCCCCTTTACTAAATATTTTATTTATGATTATATACATGCATATCATCCTGCAATGGTTGTTTTCAACATTGTTTGAAAGCTCTTGGAGAGCGATGTCATATTCTGTTGGATTTCCCAAGACACCGTGGTCTCATAGGTAAGCCATCCCCTGCGGGCCCACATCTCCATAACTTCAGTCAATATACAAAACTGAACTGTAATCAGTTTGGAAATTATATCACATCATACCTAGATGACAACATTTTCAGTTGACATTTTAGTTCCAGAGGTCAAATGGATTCCTAACATGAATTTATAGGGTTTCTACATTGAGCTGCCTGTTTTCCTCAAGCAAGTGAACTCTAAAGGAAACAAACAGTTAAACAAAGTCTGATGAACACTACTGAAATAAACTAGATCATTAAAGAGGCACTTATCAGATGCTAAGGTGTTGGAGGCTGGTTGGCTCTCCTAGCCCTAGTAGAGACTATTTTCATTAAGCTCCCGCCATGGACCAATGATGGTGGTGGTGAGGATTCTGTATGAATCACTCACTTTATCACGACAACAACATTGTGAAGAAGGTATCTTTAATTTTAATTTCAGAGATGAGAAAACTGTGTATTAACAGAGGTTGAGTAACAAGCCTAAGGTTATTAGGCTGTGGGGGTGGCATCAAACCCAATCTGTCTCACTATAATTACAATTACAGTTGACCACAATTCTATGTTATCCTCTTCACAACATTTCAAAACAATGCCAAAACAACTGCTTGACTCAATGACAAAATTATACACACAAAGTATTTGCATGCTGTAACAAATAAATATGTTTTCTTAAAACCATATTTTCTCTTTTCCCTTGAGTACAGCTTAAAGAATATAAAATATAAAAAGGTTAATAATCTAGTGAAAATTTTTTGGGCTTATATTTCAATTGTGAAATGTGACCTGGTCTCGGCGATCCTCATGAGTAGTTAGACAATGAGTTTACTATGAGTTCAGAAATCCTCACATTTATTTTAAGGATTCATTTCACTGTCTCTGAAGGCTTAATTCAGTTTCTTCTTTGAGTTCTCTAAAAAATATTTGTGAACACAGAAAAACCAGTCTCGTTACTTTATCAAAAAGAAATACTACTCTAGGAGAAATATGAATAAATCAACAGGAGGAGGAATACACAGCTCCCAGCCACCTGATTGATGCCGCTGGGGAACCATGTTATTCTCAGCTGAGCATCCCTTCTTGTCACCAGTTCAACATGTTGCTTGATGACTATAACCCCCCCCCCAGAGATCTATAAACCAATTGATTAAGCATTTAAATTCCACAAGAAGCTAAGAATTTCCATCTGACTCACATCAACAGACAATGAAGTCTAGTTGTCAGTCTTTGCAAAATTGCCAAATGTTAAAAAAATTCTTATATTTGTATGAGTTTAATGTGATTTGAAGGTTAAGAGTAAGATCCTCCACATTCTATGGTACCCTTTTTTGTAATTCATTGTAAGGCACCGTTCAGGATAACATAGTTTTGTCTTGGATTTCGCCCCATTCAGAAACACATAGAACCATGTGAGCAACTCTCATCTCTTGAAATCTCCCCCCCCCCCAACAGGGATGAGTGGCAAGGATGCCAGTTCTGAATTATAGGGATGAGATAATGATCCTTCTGGATAAGCAAAATTACACAGAAAACTTGGTCAAAGCAAATCCTTTCACAGCAATTACTCTCTGCAAGGCTACCTTCTAATCTCTATATTAATAAATACAATGCATGCAATAATGCTATGAAATAGACACAACTCTTACCAGCATTACACAGAAGAGGAAACTGAGGCACTGAGTATTTAGGGCACTTACTCAAGGTCACATAGCTAGTAAACCCTAAAGACCTGGGAATTAACAACCCCACATGGTTTGCATCCACAGTAAGTGTTTCTAACCACCAAGCTCTACTCCTCTTCAACTTGAATATTTTAAGCATAGAAATGACGCTGAGTTCTTTTCAGCCAAGTTTGAGAGATCCAGAAATTTGAGGAAGCTTACATTGAAATACTGTTTAAGAAAAAAGTATTTGCCAACCCCTCTCTAATTAGACTCCGTGGAACGGAGACAATATCTCTACCACTTCATCTGTGAGTTAAAAATTGACAATAAAATAAAGATGGTGGTGACTGTGAAGTATGGCATAAAAAGGCTTCTTTCCAAATTGTGATGAAAACTCCCATTAAGCCAAGGATAGATTACATTATAAAATTCTACATCAAAAGAGCTTCGATGAAAGCTAGCGATAAAATATTCAGGCACAGAAAAGAGTAAAGGAGCCACAGGTTACGGCTGATCAAAAAGGAGGAGCGAGCACTTGGAGATAAAGAAAGACGCAGGGGCTGCCAAGCACAAACAAGAGATGCTTGGACGCTGAGAGGCAGCTGAGAGTCCCTGGGGTAATAGCAGGCGTGTGAGCACCAGGCTCTCTTTAAGGAAGTTTACAAAACAAACAAAACAGATAAACAAATGGAAAAAAAAACTTAAAGAGAAAGAAAAATCAGAATGACACAGAGCTAGGTGAAGAGTTAGGTAGAGTTTATTTCAGGCCAGGAGCAGAGGTAAAATACTCCCAGCTTTTTTGCAGAGGAGGGGAGGAAGTTAACTCAAAGCTGATGGAGTTGGCAGAATGGGAGAAGGAGAATTATTATTGTTATTAGGGGATTTTTTTTGGTCAAACAAGCTAAAGAACAAGATCCTGTGAAAGTATAAGCTGACACAATGACTCCAGAAAGAATGCCTGTGTACGGGTGATCTGCATGAGACATCTGTTTGTCACTCACTGATCCCACGGTTGATTAGACTGGCCTGGCTTGTTAAGCTGCTTCTTCAGGCCCAGACTTTCTGAGGCTGCTCAAAGAAAGAATAATAGAAATTTGTCTTTCTGACAAGTCTCTATATGCTACAGGTCTCCTCTGCTAGAATTTCAAAAGCAACTGTCAAAAAATGGACTATACTTGCGGTGGTGAGTACACAATAGCGTATTCAGATGGTGTATTAAAAAATTGTCCCCCCAAATTTTGTATAGTGTTAATAACCAATGTTATCCTAATAAAAGTAGGTCAGAGACAGGGAAGGCAAGCTTCCACGTGGCTGTCGGGGAGAGGCTGCCATAAGAACCCTAGTGCTACGTCCCACCCTGAGGCCTTTATGGGCTTTTCGGTTTATGTCAGAAACACTCAAGATTGACTTGGGGACCAAATTTTATGACTTTGTACAATTACCTTATGTTCCCTCTTCCACCCATCCATCTTCCACCCACTGGTGAGATCTACTTTGTCGTGAATGCATGCAATTCCCTTCCTGAGTCAGGTCCACAGAGAGTGTGCAGTAAGCAAATGAACAAAGTCTGTCCATTTGGTTGGTGATGCCAGGGGCAGACAGAAAATAAGTAGAAGATACTGAGGAGGCCACATCTCTCTGTCTTATTTACACGGTTTCACAGACATCTTGGTTGAACCCTGTGTTACCTGGATCCTTGGTACTTACATTTTTGTCATTGATCAGCAGTGCTATCTTTGCCTGAGAGCTTGTGAAAAATGGAGAATCTCAGGTACCTCCCACAATGGCTGCATCTGAGCCCGCATTTTAACACTATCCCCAAGAGATCCATGTGCATGTGCAAGTTCAAGAAGCATTGGTTCACAGCAAGGGAGGGCAGGGGGGCAGAAGCAGAGGGAGAAAAAGAGATACGAAGATGGCGACATCAGATGGAGTGATTCTGTTGCTACATGGGAACCTGGCATTAACCAAGGCATGTAGGCAGCTGTTAGCCTGGAAAAGGCAAAGGAATGGATTTTCATCTAGAGTCTGGGGAAGAAACACATTCTTCCTGACACATTTGAGACTTCTGACATCTAGAATGTAAAGTCATATATTTGTGTTGTTTGTGGCAATTTGTTATAGCAACAACAGGGTACCAAAGTACCCGTCGACTATAAATCCTCTTTCTCATTGTTAATTTTTCTTCTTCAAACTCACTTCTTTTGTGGTAGTTCGCGTTTATGTACCACCTCCTAGTCCAAAGACATACTGGCTAGATAGGCCCAGCTTCCTAAGAGTCGACTTCGGACCCACCCAAATACAAAGCTTCTTTCTCATTATTTTGGGGAGCAATTAAAAAATGCCTCAAATGAGCCCATAATGTGGGCTGTTAGCAGAACTTGTCATGAGCTTGGGCTTGGTGATTTCTCTGTCTCAGGCTCTGAAGTGTCCGTCCTCTGGCCACGCCACTTAGGAAACTCCTCGCTGCCAGGGCCCGTGGGAATTCTGATGTGCTCAGATGTCTCCACAGCTTTCCAGACTCCCAGTACTTGGGTGTCAGATAACATGCGTATTGTTGGGAGAGGCTTAAGTTTCTCCCCGCTCTGGTGAAAGGCCCTGTTAGAGGCTCAGCTTAGGTCCTGCTCCAACAGCATCTCCTTGAATAACTCTGTGAACTCTGGTCTCTAATTCTCAGAACAACTCAGCCCGATACAGTGAGGGGCGGATCCAGAGCTTCTTCTCTCCCCTCCTTACTTCCCATCACTAAAATCTCCCCTCTCCTTCCTGTTACAAAGCAAAATCTCACATACATCAATGAATTAAGAGATATATTTCTATGTACGGGGAGGGGAAGTATTTTTCTAGACTGGATGCAGGGAGAGAGAAAATTGTTATATGTAAATAGTTGATAGTTACATAAACCTGCACCCTCATTGTTTTTTATTCAGCTTCAATTCATAAATATAGATTTGAGGGGTTGGGAATGATTGGTTTCTCTATCTACATTGTCATATATGTATGAAACATTGTATTTATCTTCTACTTAAAGACATAATCTTATATTATGAACAGTATATAAGATTATAGATATATCTAATATATTAATTTCAGTGTTCTAGTTACTAAACTGTTGCCATAAAGTAATGCTGTGATTAATTATCAAATTAGTAGAAATTCACAGATGATAAATTAAACCTACTATTATTAAAATGCTTTGAATTTTTTCTTTTCTTTATCTGGGGAATTCATGTCTTCATTTCCTTTCTTTCCCTGGATTTTCTAATGCTTTCTATAGCTCCAGGCCAATGTATGAAACCAAATCTTTGTTATCAACATGATAAGCATATTCCAATAATGTGTGTCTTATCAGCAAACTGAAAATAATCCTTTTATTTCTAGCCGCTAAGCATTTTAAACACATGCATTTTATTTCCTGGAAATATTTGCTCTGCTGAGATTTGTAGCAAAATGGAAAAGTTTAGATTTTTTGAAGAGATCTGGTTGAACGATGTAACTGTGGATTCTTAGAGAATTGCTGAACTGTCTTAGAACCACAAATATATCTATTTCCTTAAGAAATAAGGCACAACTGATAGGATTTTTATGTTGATGTATAATTTCACCCCTTAATATCCTCTCTTTGAAAAGGCTGAAGGTGAAAGTGTAACGGTGATAGTCAAAAAGACTGAGCCCAGCAGATGCCAAGATTCAAACATGATTCGACTACAGCGTTTTATAAAGCGAACAGCAGAACCTTCGCTATGTACGGGACGGAGGTTACATTTCTTTTTCTATCTCAAAATCTTTGACATAAATAGTCAATCGCCAAAGGTGTTTGAAGGCGTCCTTCTTTGAAACACTCTCCTAGAGGGAAAACGATCATTACCATTTCCCTTTCTAAAAACTTCCAGTGGTCTCACTGATATGTAGACTCTAAGGAATGAAATAAGCTAACAAAATAAAACCAGAGGCAGGGACACAGGGAACAGACTGACGACTGTGAGAGGAGGGGGGCAGTGGGGACTGGGAGGAGGTGGGCGAAGGGGAGAATAGGGAACGTCTGTAATAGCGTCAACAATTAAAAAATAGCTCCCACTGCCTCCCACCACACTTAGAGGAGAATCCATCCCTTTGCCTTGAACCACAGGCCCCATCCGGCCTGGAGAATCTCCAGCGCATTTCTGTCATGTTCACTTGTGTCCTTAATATTCATGGTTCTTTGCACCAAACATTCCCCGCCTGCGTTTTGCTTTGTAAACCAGTTAGAACAGGTCTCCAGACAGAGACCTTCCCTCACCACCCATCCCAGGTAACTCAACTTCCCCCAGTGGAATCTAAGCTCCATGAGAAGTGGGACTAACCCTCTGCTATTTCTCCAGCAGCGGACTGGCACATGGTAAGAAGGTGTTGCTAAATATCTGCTGAATGCCCTTTTAAAAATATGCTTCCAGTTTGTACCTTAGCTTTACAAATGAACCTAAGTGACCCACTCAAAGTTGGGTGGCAGTTAGTGGAAGAGCTCATTGTTGCCCAGATGCCCACCCAGACTACCGATGGTTTTCTGCTCTGCTGTGAGTTGGGATTTTTCCACTTTGCTCTTTGTCTTTCGTTATGTATACAGCTTTTCCTTGTTTCCTTCTTTAAATGATATTCTTACTAAAAATGTCTGGAGTGCACTCTTTTCCAGAAACTGAGTAATACAAGGTTTTCTTTGATAAGGATAGGAATGAAGACATGGCGGAGGGTGAGGATCCTGGGACCATGTGTTTCAAAAGTGTGGAAATCATAATAGGCATTTTACATATGTTTGCATACACCTAAGAAAACTCTGGAAGGATAGGCAAGAAACACATAATAGTGTGTACTTGGAAGGTGGAGGCAATGGATTAGAAAAAGGATGAGGATAAAACATTTCTTTCTACACCTTTTAAAACATGTTCATAATTTTTAAATTATGCAATGGTAACCTTTATTCAATAAATATGTAAATAAAATGCAAAACTCATTAACCAAAAATAAAAACAATACATTTACATGTAAAAGGTCATGTGTGATCACTAAAAACGTGATTATATCCACATGTGGTCACTGAGTCACAGAGCTGGGTGATATTTGTAGGTCTTTCGTAGTCAATCTTGAGCTCCTGAACAACAGTCAGAATATTTTAGGAATTTCAAATGTTAGCAAATAATTTTCCTGCCATACCAGAGAAGAAAACACAATGACAAAAACTACCAAGAAAGATAAGAAAACTTAAAAATAAATTTAAATCTTCATACTGGTTAAAACTGGTGAATTCTTTTAGCTAATGACTTTCATGTAGCATTTAAGTGAATCTTAGTTTCCTAATAGTTACAAAGCCCTTCAGATTAACTTGTGGTGAGTAAGGGAATATAATTTTGGAAACAAGATTTTCTTTAAGTGGAGAACTTTGAGACTGAAGGAAATACAATGATTTTTAGAAGGATTTTATAACATGCCTGGCTAACTTCATCAAGATCATCAAACATAATCAAGCTTTTAAAATTTGATTGACAGTTATGAATTAGTACAGGCAGGTAAAAATATGAGAGGCACATCTATGCATATGGTTAAAGATGAATGAACTAATTTTTCTTGGATTATAGGCCTATCGACCTACAGCCTTTGCAATGAATAAAAGAATCCTCTATGTAAGCCTTAAGACATTTCTCTGTATTTTCTCCTTGAGTCAATTTTTTTTCAGGTTAGCTGATTTAATTAAATATTCTCTAAAACACTGGATGCTAAGAAATGTCCAAAATCTAAGATCACGAGATCTCCCAATTTAGCGTTGATTAAAATCGATGAGTTTGAAGTTTTCTGTTAAATCAAAAGCTTGTGGCTTTCAGCAACTCTTTATTTTTAGAGAAACAGCTTTTTCTTTGTGTAGCAAAAAGGCTTAGGAAAGCTTCTTAAAAAAAAAAAAAAAAGACTTATCCGCTGCTGAGTCTTAAAATAGCCTTTAAGAACAGGCCCAGAACTAGCAAGGTGAGCCAATGCACAAGGCAGAAACAGCAGAGCCTGGAGTCTTCTGCAGTTTAGCACAAGCCCCTTGCTGCGATCACATCCTCCAACTCAGTACCACTGTTGTGTTGTGCCTTTCCTGGAACTCATTAAAGCAGAAGCCATTTCTTTTGTTTCTTTCCCATTTATCCCATTTCTTAAACAGCCTGCTGTGCGAACATTAGGTACACAATATGTATCATTGATTGATGAAAGCATAGAAACTTCGAGTTAAAAAATGTATTTCCCACAACTGTGTTTCTCTAATTGCAAGGAGCTGAATATTTACTGACTGCCCTCTCTATGCTAAACATTGTCTATGTCCTGGAAGTTCATGAGCTAAGAGACTTTAGCCCTGCCCTGAAGCAATTCATCATATGCAATGAAAGGAAGAAACTGCAGATTTTTAAGATGTGCATTGAATACAAATTTTTTAAAAGGACTATCAGTGTTTAGTATTGAAGAGTTGATTATGTAAATGGGGACATAAATATAAAAGTAATTTATCTCAGTATTAGCTGAAGTGATGCTGAGTATAAGGTGGACTGAAGCACTACAAAAATGTGAGAAAGCAAAACAAATACTGATGCAGCCTGAAATATGATATAATAAGCCTGAAGATGTCTCAAGGGTAAGGAATTCTAAGAGGAAGGCAATTAAGGAGGAGCTGTATGCTGGGTACCCACTTTCACTTTGGTTGCTATCATGTTTTTTTCACTCCTGTAGGTGACGACGATGATAAAAGATTGCTCCTTTGCAGTGCATTGATAGAATAGGGTAAGTTCTATGATAAACTAACTTCCCAATACACAGTGACTCAATGAAATCATTTATTTCTTGCCTATATAATGCCAGATGAGGGTGTTGGCCAATGCTCACCTCCATGATGGACTCCACTCATGGACTCTAAGATGTGCGGCCGTCTTCAACATGGAACTCCCCAGGTCGCTCTGGAGTTGCCTCCATTCTAGGAGAGAGAAGAACGGAGACATGGAAGACGGTGAGTGGGAGGTTTCCAGGGCCTATGTAACTGCAAGTCCTATACTTCATCTTTGCTCACTCACTTTCCATGGGCTGGAGTTTAGTCAATAGCTACACACAGCTGTCAAGGAAACTGAGAAATGTGGTCTAGCTATGTGTCCAGGATAAAGAATAAATACAGCCCTGGCTGGTGTAGCTCAGTGGATTGAGC
>PVKM010026904.1:0-19069 GCA_004027735.1 Carollia perspicillata | reverse complement strand
GACTATAACTAACAAAGTGCCAGATAACAAGCAGCTTCCTAACTGATTCAATCAGAGGGCTGGGGCTCCAGGGTGGGCAACTAGCCTAAAACCCAAGGAAAGACAGACACTTCCAAGGAGAGATGAGGGGTGAGTACAGAGCACATGAAGAAGAAAGGCACGTTTTTTAAATTATTATAATTTATTGAATTGATAAAGACCAAAGGTGACACCCAGAAAAAAAATTAACATAATAGGCCTGAGACTGCTTTCTTTAAAAGTCATGCTATCAGATTGGGCTTTGGGTGGCATCTGAGAATTTGATTTGGGGGAGGTGTCCCGCCACCGAAATAAGAATGGCTTCTTATGCTTCCAAGATGTGACCAGAGTGGCTTACGTCAAACACCTGCTTTTCCCCTGGGAGCCTGGAATTTTGTGAAATGCTCGGCAGAGGGCCCCTCTGTAACCACCTCCAGTAACAATCTGGAGCTATAAATCTCTAATGAGCTTCCCTGGTAAATAATATTTCATGTGAGTTGCTATTTATTGTTGCTGGGGGAATTAAGCATCTTTTTAAAAAAGATTTTATTTATATATCTTTAGAGGGGAAGGGTTAGGGGGAGAAATATCAGTGTATGGTTGCTTCTTGTGTGTACCCTGCTGGGAACTGGCCTGAAACCTGGGCATGTGCCCTGACTGGGAATTGAACCACGATCCTTTGGTTATCAGGCCTGTGCTCAATCCACTGAGCTATACCAGCCAGGGAGGAATTAAGCATCTTTTTAAAAGATATATTCCTCTGGGAAGGACTTTCTAAGCAAATGCAAAAATATATTAATAAAAGCAGAAATACTTGAGCCCTGGCTGGTGTGGATAAATGGATTGAGCACCAGTCTGCAAACCAAAGGGTCACTGGTTTGATTCCCAATCATGTCACATGCAGGGTCCCTGGTTGGGGGGACACTTGAGAGGCAACCACACATTGATGCTTCACGCCCACTTTCTCCCTCCCTTCCCCTCTCTCAAAGTAAATAAATAAAATCTTTTTAAAATAAAAAAACACTTGATATATTAGATCACATCAAAATGAAGAACTTTTTAAATAAAAAACACAAATAATTTTTTTAAATTATCAAGGAAATCTATCTGTGACCAACATATTGCAACAAAAGAATCGTAGCAGAAAATGTAAAAGTTTCTGTAAAACACAGAAAATATTGTCAATAGTACAGTGGACAATTACTAGGACAGGATCGTGCATTAAAAAATAAACCTGTTAAGAAATAATTGCCCACAGTTTTTGCCACATAAACTCAAATTAAAAAACCCAGAGATACTGTTTTATCCCTACCAAATGGGTAAAAGTATAACGAGAGCTGTGGATAAATATGGAAAAACTGAGCTCTTCAAAATCTAACAAGACTTCCCAGTAGGCATAAATACAGACACATTCTTTTCCAGGGGTTCCATCTCCAGGCATCTTAGATAACTCATCTGCATACACAGGGTCCAGCAGAGGTGAGGTCTGCATGACTGTTGTTGGTACAGTAATAAAATGGGTGTGATCATTTACCGTTTCAATTTGAATATTTCCCCTAAAATGTCACTATAGTGGTGGGCTTGAGTGTGGTATTGTTATATCACAGGTTTACATGCTTATGATCTTGTAATAAAAGATTTTATAATAAAAAGGGATGTCATTTGTGCCAGACCCTGTGTCTATAATCCCAGATGTATATGGTCCTCTAAGCTTCTAGGAGCAAGAAGTCAGATGTGACTACCAACGACCATAAACAGTGGTACAGTCATACTGTGGAATATTAAGCACATGGTTTTGGTTAGAATAACTTTTAAATTGCTTTTCTTGAAAAATAACTAAACGTAAATGCATATCCATTGTAAAATTTAGGCTTATAATAGTTTTTTAAGTGCTACTTGTAATCTCACCATGTGGAAGTATATACCCTTAGCGTTTCTTCCAGTTTAATTTCTATAGGTAAGGACATACAGCCTCGGCACTTAGCCAGCCCTGGCTCCTACATGTGCATGCTGTTTTATTCTGGCTTAGTTATTTAACTTCTCTCAGGCTCATGGCCTAAACTGTAAAAATAGGACAATGCTTTTAATTATTTCATAGGTATTTTTGTGATAGGTAATGAGATAATAGATGATGCATCTCATCCTATACACTGTCTCTCTCTACCTCTTCCTCCCCCCTGTGGATTTTCCCCTCCTCTGTTTCACACACACACACACACACACACACACACACACACACACACAGAGTGTGTGCCTCACCTCCTACAGAGTTCTTTGTTCTCACCCACACCCACATCTGACAGGGGCATTGGGGAAGACAGTGTTTTTGACAATGGCACCCCTCTTCCTTGGAAGGGTCAAAGGATCCTGGGCTCTTTGAGGAATTTAAGGGTGTTTTATCAGCTATGAAAGTGCTTACAGATATGAGCGATTGCTTGGTACATTTCTTCCAATCAATGTCATGCATATGTAACCACGGCTGAAGTTCTTATCCAGGTACAGTCGGTAAGCCTGAAGAATCTCACTGTTTCCTCGTTGAATTTTGCCTTCTTCCCACCTCCTAGGCATGAAAGTAGCATTGACTATTCCGAATACACTTGAAAGAATGGGGTCAAGTAGCAACCCCAGGCCTCCCCCTGACCTTCATCAGTGTGCCCCCTCTAACAAGAGGACACGTAGGAAAATTGGCGGAAAGGGCTTGGCCACAGTTCATCTCCTGCTGTTGCTGCCCTTTAACAGGCAGACTCGATAAATGCACCAGATTGGAATACAGTGGAATTTATCTTTTTCATCCAGCTTTAGTCCAAATTAATGAATTCTCAGAGAAATTCGACTGCGAGCCGTTGGTGGGGGGCGTCTCAAGCAAGCCTTATGTATTTGATCTCTGCTCACTTCCCTCCTGGCTCGGATTTCAGTTTATTAACTGAAGCGACACAGAAGATTGAACACAGGCTACACCTTTCCTCTTTTCAGTAACAGGACAAAAGGCTGTAAGATTACAGCCCAGGTTGGCATGTTATCTGCCTTCCAATATAGGGCAGGCAACAACTGGAACAAATATTTTGCTATCACGTAAGAGTCATCTTCTCTCTAGCCTGCACTGTCAGGAGGCTTAGTATTTGCCTTATCGTCTCCTCCATTCAGTCAGTTCCATGGCTGTGATTCCATTCATTGCACTAGAATCTTCCAAATACCAAACTTGGTATCACCTGTCGTTAAATGTATCCCTGTGTGACATCAAAAACATAAAAAATAGTTACTCAAAGAAAGTAATTTTTGAATGCTTCTCTTACATAAAAGGATTCAAGACCTAGGCAGACCAGGGTTCACGGAGATGGTATAGAGCTGGGAATTTAGTCTCTTTTATCTGTTTGGTGGTCTTTGTGTTTCCAAACTCAAGGATTGACTTTTTTTTTTTTGAGACAGCCAAGCTATCTCTAGTTGCCAAATCCATATCCTAGGAGGCAAGAAGAAGGGAGAAGTGAGCATAAAACAGTGTAGCCAGGGGAGTCACCCCCTTTTAGGATTTCTGGGATGCAGAACCCCACCGTTTCTATTTGGAAATACAATTTTACACCCTAGGACAAATTCAATCTTTACTTGGCTTTCTAAAAGCAAAAAAAATAATGGAGAATACATGACAGGCAGTTAACTAGGATTCTCTGCAGTCTAATCTTACATTATCTTTTTTTTAAAATATGGATTGACTGGTGTACTGTATGTGCTACCATTGGGAATAAGGACGGTTGTTGACTTTACTTTCATAAAACTTCTTGGAGTTGTGTTGAACTGTGTATTTGCAAATTCAGTAAACACTATATGGTCTGAGATATTAATTTGCTGACAAGCACACTTTATTATTCCACTGCATGGAAGCCACTTCCACTTTCTCTGACAAGTAACACAGACACGGCTTTAAAGAGAATGCCCTAGCAGGGGTGTCCAACCCTCAGCCCACGGGCCACAAGCGACCCAGGTTGGCTATGAATTCGGCCCAATACAAAATCATAAATGTACTCAAAACCTTTTTTTCTGTTGTTCATCAGTTTTCCTTAGTGTTTGGGTATTTAGTGTGTGGCCCAAGACAACTCTTCTCCTTCCAGTGGGGCCCCAACACACCACACTGGAGAATATGGGATACGAGTTCATGTTTTCAAACTCATGGAAACATGACTACATAGTCGGGTTCCCATTTTCCTTGCCTTATTCATCATCACTGCTTCCTTTGGTCTGTCTCTAGCCATGAAGATTGTCGCAATGTTAAAAAGGTAGAACGTTGTTTAAATATTAGAGCGAACATTGGTGGAGGGTGGAACGTAGTAAAATATTAATTTAAGGAGATGTGTTTTAGGTTTTATTACCTCAATTTCAGGAAATGACACACTTGGCACGATGTCTTTAAATTCCAGCAACTTCAGAGCATTTTATTAAAATATCGGATGTAAAAGAGAAAATGAAAAAGGGAAATATAAGAACACTTTATAGATTTAATATGAGTGATTTTACCAGGTTTGAAACTTTAAAAATAAACTTTTTCTAACAGCTTTTCTTTACACAAGAGAAACTATCCTGATCGTACAAGTATGAAATAGCACTTCAATTAGAATGTTTACTAATGTAATTTATATTTATAGCACCCAACACATGAGCTCTAAAGGACATTTTCATTGGCACGGGTTATTTACGTATTCGTTGGTTTTGGCCAAAGTCTTTGTCCAGTATTCCACAGCTGCTTCACACACTCTTACACGGTCTTATTGGGGAGGCTCCCGTAGGTTCCCCAGGAAACATCAGGAAGATGAAATGGGGCCAGCACCACACACTGGCTTTGGGTTTTCTGGGTGAATAGCGCTACCCTTACAGAAGCATCTGATCTCAGGCTTTTCAAGCTGATAGTGTTAGAGATTTCGGTTCGGTGGCAGCAGGGTACCCTGGAAGGAGCATGCCCAGCCGCCCTCTGACAGCTGGCCCGCTGTAAGGGAGGAGGGTTCGTTGTTCCTCCTGGCCTTTAGAAAGCCAGGTGTTTGTGCGAGATCTCAGAATTGCTTGCCTCATTGACTGGGAGAAAACGAGAGAGGGGCCTTTAGGGACACTTGTCCTCGGAAAATTACAACGCATCGTACACGGGTCAAGTCTTAACACACTTAACATTTGCTTGTTGAAAGCAATGTCCTAAGATTACATATGCTTTACTTTTTTCCTCACAAGAACATAAAAATTATGGAAGGGGAACTTAACCGGAAATTGAAAAATGTACCACTTTTTTTTTCTTTCAGTATGACAGAAGAGGTTCTACTTTTTAGCTTGTTTCTTTGAACAGGGGTTTTGGTCCAAAGTTTGGTTTTTAATATCTGCTTCTACCCCCCCTGTGTCAGGTCGGCTTCCTCCAGGGCCGCCACCCCTTGGGGCCCCATGGCCTGACCTGCTCTAGGAATCACGTGGAGGACGGTACCCACTTTCCTTACAAGGGGAAGCCCTCTTTCCTATCTACCAACCCGATCACGACCCCTGAGTAGCGCTCACCTGGGCTGCCTGCATAACTGTCTGGGCTCCCACTACACTCGCCAGGTGAGCCACTGTGGCCATCATAGCACTGCTTCCACTGTGAGGTGACAGAGGCCCTCCTGTAGCCACAGCAGGCGCGAGTCTCTGTAACTGTCCTGTGAATCCCTGTAGGCGCCTCCACCTGGAGGATCTGAATAGTCACGACCATGACCATAGCCTCCTCTCTCACTGTGGCCTCTGGATGGGTAGTCATCACGTGAACTGGAATGTCCATAATCACAACAGGTAGAATCTCTTATTGGGAAGGCATGTAAGTTCATGTATCATGAGAATTTGGGTAATCACTTTAGCAGAATATCCGTCACCTCTGGAGGACAAATAAACACCTCTATGGCAAGGCAGGGGTCCCCTTCCAGGTGGGCCTCCGGAACGATCTCTTTGGTGTGATATAGGAACTATTCCTCCCATTTCACTGCTGCTGCCAGTTGTGGCCGATGGAGCTGATCTTTAAGGAGGAGGACCCCCACTTCCTGGTGGTGGTCCTCTTCTTACTGGAAGAACTCATGCTAAAATTCACGGAAGAGCCACCCTCATCCATGTGCCCTCCATGCAAGAGAGGTCCCCTTGTTCCTCCACGTCCTCCTCTTCCACTTCGAAGGCCCCGTGGAGGGCCTCTGCTTCCTGGAGGTGGGCAGGTGGCGAGTGAAGTTGGAGGTGGTCCATGTCTACCATTTTCAAATGGTGGGGCAGTTGCTTGTTCTGCCTTAATGGCTTTTCCACGTCAGGGCTTCCCATTCATGTCTCTGGCTGCACCTTAGCACCTGCTGGGCTTTCCAAGGTGACAAAAGCAAACCTTCTCAAAGTGTTGGTTTAACAATGTGTCATCAAGAGTACATCCACTGTCCATCCATGTTTGGCAAATACTGCTTCCGGGGCTTTCTCGTTTGTTTCTGTATTGGGCCCAGCAATGTGGAGCTTTCCCGAGTGATTGGCTTCAGCCATTGTTACCCCGTGGTAACCACTGAAGGGGTGACGCCAGTTTCTAGCTCAGGAGCTCACCCCTAGTGGCTTCCTGGCCACTCAGGATGCCAGAGGGCCCTCGGCTCTGAAGATGGAGGAGAGAACAGGCTCAACCAACAAAGGTAATATTTATAATTTAAACATTCCAGTAACAAAATTATTATGGAATTTATTAATATGATCTGTATATTTACATTTAACAGTAGCATCATTATGGGAATATATTCAGGATTTTATGTGAACTTTATTGCCAAATATGCCTTCTTCTAAAGTCTTCAGATACCTATTTTTGCCGTAAAAGGATCTTTTAGTGTGATAAGATTGCAGCAAAGTGAATTACAGAATTTAAGAGAAAGGTCTAAATTGCCAGGTATAGGTACATTTCAAAGATGTTCAAGAAACATGATTATTCATTTGCAATTCAGTTTCAACATCTGAATACAATGCACACATTATTTGTCACCATTTCTTCTTTAGAATTCTGTAAACTGACAGCTCACACATTATGTCAGTTTTCAAAAACATACTTGTGGCACCAAGACAAACTAGAATATTGGGAGATTATAAGCACTGTATTTTTCTCTCTGAACTCTGTTTTCATAATAATGCTGCATTGTTACATCTATAAATGTTGTATATTTGTAATGTGTCTGACATTGGGCAGCAGAAAGGTATGTATGAGGTGTGTTAAATGAATAGAGAAGAATTTGATTTGGTTTGGTTTGGCTTTTGTTGCATAAATCACAAGGCTCATATTACAAATTAGCAGACAAATAGAGAAGATAAGAAGAAATTACCACATACCATTTACAATGCAAAGTCCCATGGCCTTTATTCCGCAACATGGTGGGTACTATGACAATTTCAATTTCAATCCAAAGATGAATATCACTAGCAGTTTAGATGTCCTGTCCTGGAGGAGGACAGTACCCAAGGAGTCGAGGGTGAGGCAGGGGGAGCACCAGTGTAGAGATACTGCAGTATTCTGGATAGAAAGTACTAAGATCTCAGACTATGGCTATGGCATTGTAATACAAGGGAGAGGTAGGTATAAGGAATTTTATTTACTATGATCTTTTTATTAATTTTTCTTATCTAATTGCTCTGGCTAGGATGACTTCCAGTACTATACTGAATAGAAGTGGCAAGACTGGGCATTCTTGCCTTGTTCCACATCTTAGAGAAAATGATTTCAGTTTTTCATCATAATGTATGATATTGTAGGATTGATTTTATATATGATCTTCATTGTGTTGGGGTTATTTTTTCCTATACCTAATTTGTTCACCTTTTTTTAATGAAAGGGTAAATTTTCATTAAAAATTTCATTTTTGAATTTTATCAAATTATTTTTCTGTATCTGTTAAGACGACCATATGATATTTATTATTTATTCTGTTATGTAGTGTATCCCATTTATTGATTTGCTGGGTGAACTATGCTTGTACTCCAGGGATAAATCCTGCTTGGTCATGGTGCATGACCTTTTTCATGCATTCTTGAGTTAGGTCTGCTAATATTTTGTTCAGAATTTTGGCACTCATGCTTATGAGGATATTGGCCTGTAGTTTTCTGGGGTGTCTCTGAGGTCAGAGTAATACTGGCTTCATTAAATGGGTTTGAAAGTGTTTCTTCCTTTCAAGTTTTACAGAAGAGTTTAAGGATTGGCATTAATTCTTCTTTAAATGTTTGACAGAATTTGTCTATGAAAACACGTGGTCTTGGGATTTTTATTTGTGGGGAGGGGGAAGGCTTTTGTTATTGGGTGCTCAAATTTTCTACATATTTCTTCTTGATTCAATCTTGGTAGTTTGCACATTCTAGAAATTTGTCCATTTTTTCTATGTTGTCCAATTTTTTGGTGTATAATTGGTCATAATAGTGCCTTATGATATATTTTAAATTTCTGTGGCATCGGTTGTACCGACTCTTATTTTATTTTTGACTTTGTTATTGGGTTGGCCAAGAAGTTCATTTGTTTTTCTTTTCCATAAAATGGCTCTTGTAGTGCTCAGTCATCTTCAACTTCATTCAAACAGTTTTGTTAGTATAGTGACAGCTGTGATACCAGCCTGCATTAAAAAAAAAAACTTATCATAATTGATGAATTTCTGTGCAGCCATTTTAATATTGAAGATGGAAGAAACTATGCAGTATTTTTGGCATATTATGCCCTATTTCAAGCAAGGTAAAAATGCAACTGAAATGAAAAAAAAAAGTTGTGTGCAGTGTATGGGGAAAGTGCTGTGACTGATCCACCACGTCAAATGGGATTTGCAAAGCTCTGTGCTGGAGATTTCTCACTGGATGATGCTCCACAGTCTGGTAGACCAGCTGAGGTTGATAGTGATCAAATTGAGACATTAATTGAGAGTAATCAATGTCATGCCATGCAGAAAGTAGCCGACATACTCAAAATATCCAAATCAATAAAGTTGTTGGTTGAAATGAAAAAATGTGTCTTTTTGCCCAACCTAAAAATTTCTTTCCTCTTTTTTTTCTTGGTGAGTACAGCTAAGGGTTTGTCATTTTTGTGGGTTTTTTAAACATCTTAGTTTTGTGAATTCTTCTATTGTTTTTATATCCTCTAGTTCACTTATATCTGCTCTAATCTTATTTCCTTCCTTTCGATAACTTTGAACTTGGTATTTCTGACTCCTTAAGGTGTAAAATTAGGTTGAGTTTTTCTTTTTTAATTTATGTGTTTGTCGCCATAAACTTCCATCTTTGTATTGCTTTTGCTGTATCCCATCAATTTTATGTTGTGTTTTCTTTTTTTCTTTCTTTTTGTTTGTCCCGAGATTTTTTTTCTAATTACTCTTTTGATTTTTCTCTTTGACCCAATGGTTGTTTAAGTGCATGTTGTGTGGTTTCCATGTATTTGAAAGTTTCCGCATTGTCCTTCTGTTATGATTTCTAGAGAATTGGACAGAAAATTAGTCGGTTCACTACAGGAATAAGGGGAAGGGAGAAGTAAAAAAAAAGTGTTTGTGATTTTCTTTTTAGGCAATAGGAGAACGAAGCCACTAGTAAAACATGGAAGTCAATTTGGTTTGCCAAGGAAAGATTTATAATAAACTTAATTTTAGGATGAATTCAGTTTGCAGGGTCGATCCAACATGCAAATGTAAATTATCATAGAAATGAAAATGACACATGAAGCTGTAACTGCTTATTGAATGAGAAATGTTTATGAAAATTACATTTTTGGAATAAAATAATATCTCTCTTTTCATGTAAGAAATGCCCATAAATTTGGGTTGATTGTAGAGGAGCTCACACAAATTTATTTTGCCCTTGCTATTGGCATCATTGAAACATATAGATGTGTAAGTCTAGACTGTAAGTGTCAGCCAAAATATTGTTCACCACAGACTCTTGCTCTCACTGTCAAAGCCACTATTCCTGAACTCAAGAACTCCGTACAAAACCACAGGATCATCAGTTTTGTTTAGAAACATGACATCATGGGCATTCTCAGCTCTGGGAGAGTACAGGTGGGGCAGAAATAGGTTTACAATTATTGGTATGGAAAGTAATACAATAATAAACTTTCATGTACTCGTAATGGTAAACCTACATTTGCCCCACTCTATGCTAACACAGTGAGAAGCTTATCAGGAGAATACCTGATATGAGCCAATTATGGATTTCTATCTTAGCTTGGGTGAGGGGTTAGGTAAAATCTACTAAAACTTTATTTGATTCCTCTCCACAAGACCCAGAACTTATTAAATGAGGCTATCCAGCTCATGATTACTACCTTTGATTTAGACAATGGAGGAAATACCAGTGATCTATAGCTTTAGAAAAAACAGATCCGTAAGCATGTTGGCATTCTGTACTTCCACTGGTAACATGAATTTACTTTGTACCATTTGAAAATTCTTTAGAGCTATAAAATAAAAAATTTATTGGGTAATGTCCCTATAGCCTGGGGACTGAGGCTGCAAAGGGAAGAGAATATTATTCAGGAAGACAAATGGAACTGCATTATAGCTCCTTAATTCCAAAGAAAATGAATCATTATTCATAATAAATTTATGTAGAAAATATTAACATAACAGTGTGTTTCAAAAGCCTGGTCTGTGTTATTTGATTGGGAAATGTAGTTTTCCTCCAGGACATAGTTTATCATTTAAATTGTGGGAAAATGTGATGAACATAATATTTGAAGTAATAGAACCTGAAATTTATCTTAAGTGAGATTGGACTATGCCATTGCTCCTAAGGGATCCTGTCTCTTTTAAACAGTTGTTGGGAAATGAATTTGTCATTTCAGTATCAACCTAAAACAACCACTATGTATCTTTAGAGATTGATTGGCTACTCAAAAACTTTCACCTATAGATTAAAAAAGAAACCAACAGCCCTGGCTGATGTAGCTCAGTGGATAGAGCACAGGCCTGTGAAGCAAAGGGTCGCACGTTCGATTACAGTCAGGGCACATGCCTGGGTTGCAGGCTGGGTCCCCAGTGGGAGCCATGTGAGAGGCAACCGCACATTGATGTTTCTCTCCTATTCTTTCTCCCTCCCTTCCCCTCTTTGTAAAAAGAAATAAACAAAATATTTAAAAAAAAAGAAAAAGAAACCAACAATACATTCCTCAGTATAGCTAGAGGTCTATATTTGAGACAGTTCGGGCAACTATGCAAGGACATGCTCACAGGTCCCTGAAGACTATTTAATAATCTCTATTTCTTTTCATAAAATTTTAATTCAGTCTTCGTGAGAGATGGTGGGGAAACCTTAACTAAATACAGAAAACATCTCATGTATTTTATCTTTATCATATTAGTACAGATTTTTAAAATAAAACATCCACAAGGATAATGCAGAGTGAGCCAGAATTATACATTTGGTGTGTTAATATTCTAAGTGGGTTTCTGCCTCAGGAAAACTTCACGTTTCTTACTTAGCTTCTGCTTTGCTAACAGAATAGTTTACAAGACACAGATGGAATTTGGTGGGACGAAGATGAGAAAATCCTAAGTGGGGAGCTACAGGAAGGGAATTGTCGCCCCCCAGGCAAACCCTGAGTAAGTAGGGATTTGTAGCCCCAAGACCCAAAATGTGGTCTGAACTGCTCTCCTGTGATTTTTTTCCACATAAAATGATCATTTGAAATTATTTTAAGGACATTTGCAAACGTGTCAACAACAAAAATAAAAGAAAACGTATTTTATAGCTTTGGATTCATAATGAATAAGAGTATAAAATACTGTGTTATAATTGTAGATAACTTGACAAAACCTTAAGGTAGAAACAAAGTAATTACATAACTTATTCGTACTTCATTTTATATAGTGTAATGTTGGATCACATGTAATACTTCATGAAACTATTTACAAGAAAATATGCAACTAAAAATAATCTTTTTCCATCTTTGTCAATTTTCTCTAATTTTACTTTCAACATTCTTACTTCGGCCTAAGTTTCTTTTCTGCAACACATAATTGTCCGTTGCATTTTTTCTTTATTTTTATTGTTGACACCACAGCAGATAGCTCCATTTCCCCCCTTCCCTCGGGCCGTTGCCACACAGCTGTCTGTGTCCATGGTCACACACATAAGTTCTTTGGCTGATCCCTTCACCTTCTTTCATCCAGTCTCCCTCCCCCCGCACCTGCACCTCTGATGGCTGTCAGTCTGTTCCATGAACCCATGGCCCTGTTTCTCATTTGTTCATCATTTTGTTGTGTTCATTAGATTCCACATATAAGTGAGATCATACATTATCTGTCTTTCTCTGACTGGCTCATTTCACTCAGCATAATGTTCTCCAGGCCCATCGCCAAAGATATCATTTCCTTCTTTTTCACAGCTGTGTAATATTCCATCGTGTGACTGTACCACAGCTTTGCAGCTGCTCCTCTACTGACAGCACTTGGGCTGCTTCCAGATCTTTAAGTAGTTGTTTGGGGACTACGCTCTGACTCGGAGGTGTGCACAATGGAGAATGTGATCTGATTCAGGGCACATGATACTCAAAGATGAACGAGCGAAAATAGCAGGTGGTAAGGAGAGGCAATGGCAGGAGGTGACGAAAGGGGCGGAGAGCCTCACGTCACATGCTTCATAGTCAATCTTTGTGCTGTCACTGCTCAAAAGAGGCTGGAGCACCCCTGTCCCGTACTCCAAACGCAGATTACTTCAGGTCAGGAGAGGACAAGCACTTCCTAACTAGTACCTTATTCTCATTCAGAAAAGCCAAATAAAAGTGAAACAGAAAATAATTGTCCAGACTGCTCTGTCTTTAAACTGTCTGGGATAGAGCAGCAGTTTCAGCTTTGAAAATATTTGAGCTTCTTGTCGGTTGTGTGTAACCTATTGACTTTGAAACAGTATTTAAAAAAGCAAGTTAAATATTAAAGGTTTTTCATAAAGTAAGATAGCAAACATAAATAAATGTAGTCATACATTATTAAGGGCACTTCATTTTTGTAATGACTTTACTTCTACCAACAGACAATATTCCCCGGTCTATTTTTAACCTCGTCCATAAAATCCAAGTATAACCATAGGGTATATTTTTCAGTTAATAAGTAGAATTTACTCCACTTACATTTTGTCATGGTTGGAAAACGCTGTTAAAAAATAGATTTAAAAAGATATTCAGACATAAAATGCTGTTTTTCTCTAAGTCATTATTCTGAAGAGTGTCGAGGTCTGTTGGTTGCAGTATATTTTCAGATGGAACATGTTCTTATTAATCATATTTAAATATTTTGAGTTTTCATAGGCATCAACATATTTTAAAGCAAAAACGTTTTTCACAGTAAACTAGTAAGGAAGTTTCCAATAAGGATAAAATAACGGGGACTAGAACTACTCTTCTACCTGAAGCAACCAAAAGGTGAAGCAAACGACCACAAAAACGGTTCAAGACACTGGACTGCAGGCAGCGGAGGCCAGAAATCTACGAGAAGAAGTAAATCAAGCAGGTGGACCCCATGCTCACCCCAGTGTGCGAGTCTGAGTGCATTTCTAGGTTGCGACAGAAAGAACCCAGGCCGAGGCCACTTGTGTCCCTGAGCTGAAGAAAAGAAGCCCAGAGTACAGGCAGACTAGCGCCTAGGACTCACGAGACAGGCTTCGGGAGCAGAGAGAGCTGTGGGGTGTGCGGGATACAAGTCGGCGTGTAAATGGAAAGAAGCTTCCGGAGGCTAGAGACAGTCCATGTCCCCCATCTTACCCTTCCCTGTTTCTACCCTCTCCACTCTGTCCGTGGAAAGTCATGGAAACACCAGGGGAAACACTGCGGCTCCAGGAATAAAATCATTTTCCACCTGGACAAGTTGGGCAGAACTGCGCATCTAGAAGCCATTGTGTGCATGCTAGAGGCTTCGCTGGAAGATAGAAACGTCGCTTTCCTTGAGATTGCTTTCCTTAGTGGACAGACGAGAAGGGACAAGATGAGACCCAGCAAGGAGACTGGGGGTGTTTTCCTCATTCCTTCCCTCACGTGGCTGAGTCCTTACAGGAAAGAGGAGACGGGTCCGCATTCCTCCTTCAGGGTCTGGCCCCGCTTGGCATCCTCTGAAGGGAGGAATACCTTGGTTCCAAACCGACCTGTGTGTATTGGACAGCAAGGTGCATCTTCGCACTTTCCCAGAACACCGAGCACGTCGGCTTGGTCGGAGGAAAACAGGGGTGGTTTCCCTTCTGCTATCTCAGGGCACCTTGTACCCTAGGCCTGTACTTCTAGAAATCCAATATTTTTTAATAGCAGGGTCTACTTTTTAAAAAAGTCCTGATGGGGAATGAAAGTATCAGATTGTATTGTTAATACTACTAACTGCCAAGAAAAGATTGGCTGTTTTAATCATTTAAGGTTTAATAAAGGGTTCATCAAACATAACCGCTAAAGAACTTTATTTTTAATAAATTTCAATGGATCGTCTGGATGAAACACAGTATAAAAGTATGTAAGGAAACTAAGTATATTCAAATACTTCATATTATATTAAAGCATAATATTTTCTTAAATGCAGGTGTGAAAACCCAGCTTGAAAAGTTATACAAAATACTATTGATAAGAAATAACCTATGACTATTTCAAAGCAATGAAAGAATTGCCCAGTGGGATATTAAAGCAGAATAAAAGATACCAAGTTTAGCAGAATATAAGTCTGCATTACCCCCACTGTGTTACCCATGTGAAATTATAATAATTTATTTCCAGATGACTTGGCTTTCGTTGCAGTGACTCCTTACAATTAACCACTAATACGCATCAACGTATTTCAGTGCTACGTGGAACTTGGGTTGTTTCTTATTGGTGTATCCAAGGGGCATGGATGGGGGACCCAATTCCACTTTATTAAATCTAAAGATAATAATGGCATTATTAGTACTGAAAATATGTTTTAAGAGGCAAAATTCAAAAATTCACTGGGTTTTGAATATACTAATTGAAACTATAATTTGGTTTGTTGCCTAGTTTGGAGTTTAGGGAATAATACATACAATGTATGTGGTATGTTATGTGACATGAGGCATAGTGCTAAACTGAATACTCTACATGCAAACATATGGGAAAATACCTAATTATACTAATTAATGTGCAGGCTGTTATACCAAGTATTTCCCCCATTAGCTTGTTTTATATACCTCTAAGATAGTGTCTTTTGGATAGCACCCTATATGATTTCCTCATAAAATAGAGTGTTTTAACTCTCAAGGACTAGACATTTGTGTCTATCTTTATGTTTTTTTATTACTTTTTTACTTTTACTTTTATTACTTTATTATTTTTCCCTCTCTGATTTAAATTGCTGAGTCCTGATATAAAAAATATGTAACTTTTACCTGGTATATATTTTTACAAACATACTTTATAAAATTAGATATATTAGCAATGAATCTTTTCCTTGAGATAGCAGAAATATGTAGAAATCTATATTCAAAGTATAATTTATAATACTAGTAAATCAGAAATATTAGTTGCTATTTGCTGACATGATTTATCCTGACATTCAAGCATTTTCCTAAATCATTTTGATGTATGCAAATCAAAATCATTGAATTGAAATAAACTCTTAGTTCTCACACAGAACAGAACATAATGCTCGAACTGGAATAGGGAAATAATTTTCCTCATCATTTAAACTCAGAAACCTGTTAATTTATGATAAATTATTTAAAATTTTCTAGTTTTATTTTTAGTGTTAGAATAATATTTTAAGTCAAAGTCCTTTCTAAAGGACCATCAGAAGTCCAAAGAACAATTAAAAAGTTTAATAATTAGGGAAAATTAGGAAATTGGCTTGTACATATTTAATACTTCATAATTTAAAATCAAACTAAATAATTGCAATCTAATCATCATTTACAGAAGTCACAAAAATCAGTATTTTAATAATCCTATTTTTATGTTAGGCATTGTAAATTTACTTGGGATTCTTTTGTTGTTTTTATTGTTATAAATGTCTAAACATATGGTAATGGAAGTGGTCCATATGCTTTCTTTATAAGAAGTTGCTTAAATTAATTCAACATAAATTTAGTGATGTACTCTTTCTATTTACAGAATGTCCTAGACTCCTAAAATTATAAAGTGAAAAGAGTATGTTTATTTTCCATCAATAATCTCATGTATCATGGAGGAAAGAAGATAACGTATCTTAATATTAATAAATGAGTACAGATAGCATAATGTGATTATTCCTAGACAGCAAGGACAACTGTAAATGGGCATATTCTGTTATCATACCATCTGTTATCTAAATAGCAAATCTTGAAACATCAATCGAATTGTAAAGGAAAGTCTCCCGTAGGCACAGGTGTCTGTGTTGATTGATGGTGATGCAGTGCTTTCCAGTACCTGCCAGTGGTTGGGTTTCACTCACCGTGAGAGAGCAGAGGGCATAGTACCTGCAGGCACCTCTCTGGCTGCAGCAGCATGAACGAGAGTGACAACAACAGCAGAGACATTCCCAGGTATGAGACGGGAAATATTGTGAATGCCAGTACAAGCAACGTTATTTTAATGCCCAAATACATTCTCCTCATTTTTTGACAGTTCCCACCCTTTTCCCAGTGTCTTAAAAGCCTCTGAAGAGTGTATTTGTTGCCAAAGATCATCTGATTGGTTTATTTTTGAAAACAGCTTTGTGAACGATAATCCGTACATGGTATAAAAGTCATCTGTCTTAAGTACAGAATTCAAAGGTGGCTTTTGACATTTCAGTCTAGAAATACTGCTGGCTTAGTTGCCACACTGGCCTGCTTGAACTTCTCCAAATAATGAGCATGAGTGGGGAATGGTTAAGACGTGTTTGGAAATGCGTACAAAAGCCAACAGCTGCTTGTTAAAACTCTGCAACTCCCTGAAATGTCAGAAATGTTGACTAGCTGAGATACTAAAATATTTGCAATAAATTATCACTCCTGGAGTGTGAATAGTGAGGTTTTTAAGTATAGCGTTTTCAGTAATGTTTCTTTCTAACCATCTGCACGATACTTGTATACAATTGGTTGGCCTTCTGTCTAAATATGATTTGGTAGCTAACAGGTGAACACACCTAGTTAAGCACGCTTTATTCAAATTATGTTAAACAATTTGTCTTTGCTCAAAATATCTTGTGACATAAGGTAGTCATTACTATTAAATAATAATTAAAAAACAAAATGATTTGAATAGTGTTTCAATGAATTACAGTGCCATTTATATGGGAAACTATTATACTAATTAAAAAGTGATCTCTAACATTATTAGCATATGTAATATGGTAGTTGATATTTTTCTCCCTTCAAAACTGTCCTCCAACTGTCAATACTATGAGCAAGTTCCAGTTGGGTACTTAAATGACAATAATAAGAAAGAACAGGTAACAATACTTTTGAGCCACACCGTCTATATTATAAAATTTTTACCTGTCATTTTTCCCTTAGTGATTATTTGGAAAGATTTCTGAATGTGATCTGAGTCGTTACTCAAAATCTGTCATTACACGGCCCTTATTAATGAAATCTAGATTACTTTTTATGCATTGCTCTGGAATTTTATGGATAGTTTATATATATTTACTTTTAATAAAAATATATATTTAAGGTATACAACATGATTTGATATACATGTTAATAATAAAATGATTAGTCAAGCTAACTAACATATCTCCTCACATAGTTACCATTGGTATATATAATGAGAGGAACTCTCTGAGATCTATGTTCTTAGCCCATTTCCAGTACTCGATACAGTAGTATTAACTATTAACATCATGTAGCCTCATCCATCCTATAGGATTGTAACTATGTACTCTTAAACCAGCACCTTCCCATCTCCCCCCACCTCCCCGCCCCTGGTAACTGCTGCTCGACTCTCTGCTTCTAAGTATTCAACTTGTTCAGATTCCAAATACAAGTGGGATCATACCCTTTCTTTTTCTGTGACTGGCTTATTTCACTTAGCATAATGCCCTCCATTTTCATCCACATTGTTAGAGATGGCAGGGCTCCCTTTCAGAGGGCTAGATAGCATGTTGCTGTACGAATCGGCCACATTGTCTTTCTCTGGTCATCCATCAGCAGACCCTTAGGTTGTTTCCACGTCTTTACGGTTGTGAAGAATGCTGTGATGGACGCAGGAACCAACGTATCTCTTCGAGGTATTGAACTTCACTGCTCTGGGCGCGTACCCAGAGTGAGACTGCTGCATTGTTGGTGTTCCGCTTTTGGTAATTATTGGTGTTTAACTTGCCAGCTTCTAGCTTCTAAAGGTCTAGATCACTGTTTCTAACTTTCCTTCGATAAGTAGACTCACACCGCACTGCATTTTGTTCTATTCGCTGCTCTAGCTGCAATCTATTAATTTCAATATAATGTATTTTAATTTTTGCCATGTTCCACATATTTGTGTCTTCCTTCGGGATTCCTTCTTGGAGTCACATGTTATTTGGAAGTGTGCTGTTTAATTTTCAAACATTTTATGATTTTACAGATATCTTGCTCTTATTGATTTATAATTTAGTACTTTTGTTCTTAGAAAACACATCCTGGATGATTTCATTACTTCTGAAAATAGAGAGATTTGCCTTTTGGCCCCCAAAATGGACTATATCGCACTTGAAAAGCATATCTATTCTGCAGTTGTTGGGTGTAATGCTCTATAAATATCAACTCTGTGGAAACAACCTAATTGTCCATCAATGGATGAACGGATAAGGATGTAGTGTGAGTGTATAAATACATATATCTACCCACACGTATACACGCCCAATGTAATATTATTCCGCCAAAAGAAAAAAGCAAACCCTGCCATTCGTGATAACATGGATGGACCTGGAGGACATTATGGCAAGTGAGGTAAATGAGAGACAGACAAACACTTCGGAATCAAAAATAGCCAAAGTCACAAAAACAGAGTTAATTGTGGTTACCAGGGACTATGGGGGGTGGAGAAATAGGAGTGATGTTGTCTCAGGACACCAGCTGGCAACCAGTAGGTAAAGAAATAACCCTGGAGAGCTAACGCACACACAGCATAGTGAACACAGGCTTCAAGATTGTGTCATAATCATCA
>PVKM010026903.1:0-19096 GCA_004027735.1 Carollia perspicillata | reverse complement strand
TTTTTTTTTTTTTTTTTTTGTAGTTTATGAAGTTAGCTTGATCTGTGATCTAAAAATTGTTTCTCTGAGCTGGTTCAGACGACACCATCTGCGCCATCTGCGGGACACTGAAACCAGTGTCCTGTTATCCACTCAGGTATATGAGCAAGGAGACGTGCTGATGGAGTTTTCAGCTCTGTTACTTTGTCGCTCTTATAGGCCCTGAAAACACAAAGCATGTTTTCAGCTTCGATAAGAATGACACGAGCAAAGTGTATTAGTTGATTCTTTACTTTCCATGTTCTAACCTTGACCCTGACCCTGACCCCAAGGGAAGCACCAGTTCAGGACCCCATGGATGACTGAATTACTTACAGGGCTTTCCAGGTCAGGATGAGAAATTGCTAGCCATGCCGAACGTAGGGCTGCATATATCTTTCTGAATTAGTGTCTCTGTTTTCTCTGCATATATACCCAGAAGTGGTATATATTGCTGGTATGCAAGGCAGCTCTATCTTTAAGTTTTTGAGGAAATTCCATCCTGTTTTCACAGTGGCCATACCAATTTACAATCTTGTCAAAGGCATATGAGGGTTCCCTTATCAGCACATCCTCACCAGCATTTGTTACTTCTTCCTTTCTTTATTTGTTGACGACGGCCATTCTGACAGGTGTGATGTGACATCCCATTGTGGTTTTAAGATGCATCTCTGTGACGATTAGTGACGTGGAGTATCTTTTTATATGTCTATGGGCCATCTGTGTGTGCTCTTTGCAGAAATGTCCATCCAGGGCCTCTGCGCATTTTCTAATTGGATTGTTGGGGGGGGGTAGTGTTAAGGTATATGAGTTCCTAACCTATTTTTTATATTAACCCATTATCAGATGTATCATTTATATTCATTAATTTATTTTCTGAATTAGCACATTTTTGAGTGTGAAAGGAAATGCTAAGCGGATGAGATACTAGAACACAGTTGCCTCTCCAGGCTTGTGAGAAGCAAGGAGGGACCGGCCATCTAGGGAAAACGCCTACATGAGAATTCGTTTTTAAGTTTGTGAGTTGGCACTTAAGGTTGACTGTACCCCAGAACTCCACTTACACATAGTAAGCTCTCAGTAAAAATTGTCTACTAAACCAACTAATATACTTTGCCCTTGTCATTCTTATCTAAATTCAAAATTAATTTACCATAGCTTTCTGAATTTAAGGAAAGCAGTTTTCAAAAGCACCCCTTGGGAGAAAAAAGGAATCATCTTATATTTGAGTTCATATGGAATCTTTCATATCACAAAATCTTCTCTTGATTATGTTAACAACGAGGGTTTGTTTTTTTTCTCTCTTCGGTTTGGATTGCAAGTTAATTTTGTTTGGGGTTCTTTTAAAAATTATTTTATTGTTGTTCAATTACAGTTGTCTGCATTTATCCCCCACCCCAGCCAAACCCACCTCCCTCCCTTGCTTCCACCCCCCACCTTGGTTTTGTCCATCTGTCCTTTATAGTTGTTCCTGAAGGGTTTTCAAGAACAAGGTATTTTTGGTGGGAGGAAAATTAGCCCGAAATGATTTTAATCAAAACAAACTTTGAATACTACAGAAGTCACTAGTAAAAGCCCCTTCTTAATACAGACTTGGCCATTATTCCCAGACATATGATACTATCTAACATGTTTGGACTGCGTCCTGGAGCCAAGCACTTGCTAAGCCTTTTACTCATATCAAAATGACATGAGATACAAGGAAGTGGCTGTATCTCAAATGACTTAGAGGGAAGGGAAGATGATTGAAATCTGGAAGATTCCTTTAAGTGACTCAAAAAGTACCTCCCCGAATAATGAAGACATCATTGTCCCGAGAGGCACATGGAATACCTGAATAAATTATCTCTTATAACATGTGGACAGAGGAAAATTCTGAGGCAATGTTTTATTACACATGCATCTCAATATGTTTAGTGGTTCTCACCTGGGGGCAGTTTTTCCCCCCAGAGGGCATCGAGCGATGTCTGAACACATCTTTTGCTTTTAGAAGTTGGCGGGGGTGCCGCTACCGGAATCGAGTGGGTAGAGGCCAAGGATGCTGCTCGATGAACTTCTATCCTAATTCTGCATCCCCAGACAGCCTTGACAACGAACAGCGCGCGGGGCTGTGATGGCACCCAAGACTGGATGTGACCCATGACTGATGTAGGACAATGTTTCTCAAAGCCCATCCTCAAGAACACTAGTTGTGTGAACTGTCCCTGAAGACTGGCCTGCATGCTCTTAGGATTTGGGAAAATGCTACGTAGCAAATTCTGCCTCGTAATGTGGCAATAAGACGGTAGTTCGTTCAAGTCTCTGAGAGGGCCTGCAAATGCTGGGCATTGTTTGATCCAAACCTGTCCAAATCTGTTTGATCTTGGAGCCCTTTTTAAAAAAGGATTTTACTTATTTATTTTTAGGGAGAGGGAAACGGGGAGAAACATCGATTGGTTGGTTACCTCTCACACACTGCCAGCTGGGGACCTGGCCTGCAACCGAGGCATGTGCCCTGACTGGGAATCGAACCTGCGACCCTTTGGTTCGCAGGCCAGCACTCAATGTACTGAGCCACACCAGCCAGGGCAGTCATGGAGCCCTTTAAAAATATTTTCCGATGAGTAACGACAGGGATGCTTGTCATGCTTGTTGTTATGCTTGTTGTTATAGTGTTGTCATGCTCAACTGTTTACATGTGGAACTACGTTTCATGAATTATTTTCATTTTATTCCTTTGTATATGACTATAAGAGAAGCATACCAATGTTTTCAAGAAAAAAGGATATGTGAAGGCAGGTTGTCTGTGTGCGTGAATTTCACTTAAGGCTAGGAGGGCAGGAGCTGTAAGCTATTAGTCATAAGAGACCCCGTGAGTTCAGTTAGGCAGCGAACCACCGTTCAGCCATGGGCCTTGGCATACAGGGAGAGGGGAGGCCTGGGCTGCCGCCTCCGTCAGAGATGCAGGCAGGCGACAGGAGGGGACTCGGGCTGTGGAACCCTGCTGAGGGGCAGCGCTGCAGAGCACAGCTGGAAGCCACCTGGATTCCTCCACCTCACCTCCCAGTCCACAGACAAGGAAACTGAGACTCAGCGTGGTAACATGTCCCATCCGAGGGCCCTCACAGTCACCACAGAGTCCGAAGGGCCTTCCAGAATGGCCCGGACTCCTTGAGTATGTAAACAGAAAGTTCCAGAATCAAATATTGTACCACGATGTTGTTTCCATGGAATGTACTGTTAGTCCTTGTTCACAAACCCTGAAGAGTAATAGAGTGATGATATTTTGAATGTGTTCCCTTGTAAATCTTTCGTTCCCCTGAACTACAATTACACAGGCCCACGGCAGACTTTAAAAGGGTCCACATGGAGATGGTGTGATGTTTGGAAAAGACAACTGGTTGAAGAGCCAGAAAATATCATACAACAAAATAGCCTTATTCTTAAGGACAATGCCTTTTATATTTCTTTGACCATAAAAAAAAGTATCGCTCACCTCCTTCGCCACACTTTGTTGAAGTGACACACGACTCTTTAGAACAATCAAATCATCCCCAACAGGATCAAAATTTGCCACAACTGAGCATTTTCCAAAGTGAGAAAGTAAGGGATTCGGAGGCCTGGCTTTTACCTTGGCTGATTATTTGTGCTTGAGATCGTCCCCTCACTTTCCTTTTCCCACCTGGAAAATAGGAACGGAAAGGTACTCTCCACTTTCCTTAGGGTTGTTTCGAAGGTAAATGAATACAACGTTTCGAAAGCTCTTTTAAGATTTCTAACGCTTCTCAAATGTAAAGGATCGTGGTAATGACATGAGCTCACAGCTTTTCCAACCTGAAATTAATGTGAATAGTTCAGGAGACTTCTGGGCTCGGGCTCAGACGAATTCAGATTTGTAAATTCGGTCATTGCCAAGTAGCCTCGCAGTGACTTGCTGATTAGTCCAGAGCAGTCTGGCTTCCTCCCTGGGGAGGAAGCCGGCAGAGGAGCCAAAGAGTTCTGGAACTTACCTCCAGATGTTTTCCTCACACTTGCCAAATTTACACTCAACTGCAATGGTATTTCTTCATTTCCCCAAAGAATCAGGAAATAGAAACGTTTCCACACACGGTGTTGTTTATGCTCAGTCACAGCAAACATGCACATTGATTAGCAGAGGTTTCTGGATGCTTCGGACATTCTCTCCTGGCCAGACAAGGACGATCAGCCTCTGAGCATGTTTTTCCTTCTTTTGGTTTTTCTTCCTTTGTTTCTTTATCTTGTCCAAAGACCTCCTTCCCGGTACCGCTAGGGACGCCTATAGGAGAACGAACCTGTAATTCAATGCCTATAGCAGAACACGTTGGGTTCATTGCTCTTTGTGACAAGGGAGACTACACGCCATGGGGAATGATTGGGCATCTCATTAAAGGCTTTGCAAAGGACTTCTTTTAGGACTGGGGCTTGTGGTAGAGTATATGGGGAAGACTTTAAGGAAGTGGGGTTTCGCATCGGAGCGGATGCATGAAGAAGGGGGATAATTCTGTGATCGGGCATCTTGACTCTCATCGATAAAGCAGAAGGACTGACGTGAGGCCAAAGCTGTGAATAGCAGACGCAGCAGTCATCAAAATCGCCAGAAGAGGACATGTTCCGTCATTTCAGTGGCCTCACAATGCTCGTGTCTTGTGTTCTGTGCTCACATAGGGATGTCTCGTTTTTGTGTTGATCTACGCAGCCTTGTCTCATGTTCAAGGATATTGATACTGTCATTGTCATCCCCTTTTCTATTTCAATGTCTTTGACTATATTTTGCTTGCTTGTTTGTTTAGTTGCTTAGGTCTCCAGAGGGTGGAGGGGAGGGAATTTCAGGGAAAAAGGGAGGGGATTATAGGAACAAGTATAAAGGACACATGGACAAAAACTAAGGGGGGTGGAAATGGGAGGGAGGTGGGGAGCACTGGGGGAAGGTCTGGGATGGGAGTAAAAGACAGAAAACTGTACTGAAAAACAATAAAAAAAATGTTTATCAATAAAAAAAAAAAAAAAAGGATATTGATACTGGGTGTCACGTGCATGTTCAACAGGAGAGCACCAAGGCCCAGTGGTGAGCGGCAGGCTACCTTCCAGCAACACCGAAGCTGAGCTCACAGGGCCAAGTGGTCAGTGGTCTTTTTCTCAGTCTCTACCATGAAATAAAATAGAGGCACCAATCCCTACACAGCAGAAAAGCATAGCCTAATGCATTGGTATCAATAATACCCTTGTAAGCACCACGCAGGTCCAGAAATCCAGCTTTGCCGGCCGCGCGGGGACCTGCCAGGTCCCCCATCTCAGCCACAGCCCCCAAAGGTGCCACGCTGCTGGCACAATTGTCGCTGCCTTGTGTTTCCTTATCATTTTGTCGCACGGGGTCTGTCCCTAGACGTTGTAGTTCGGTCTTGCTCATTTTTAAAAACCTGATATGTCTTTTGAGTCTCTTTGAATCCAGAGTTTCCCCTCTATCCTTTGCTTTTCTTATAACTTATCTATTAAAAAATTAAGGCCCTTGGACCTGTACAGTTTCTCAGTGTCTGGATTTTGCTCTTTCCTCTTCTTGTGCAGTTTGGGCCAGACCTCTGTCCCCTTGTCCCCTTTATTTCCTTCAGCTGTCATGTGGACCCAGAGGTCTACAAGGGCTCCGTTCACGGTAGGTTCTTTCCTCAGGAGGCATATTCCAGCTCATTGTCCCCTAAGTAATTTTTATAAGAAAAAAGGCATGCTGTCTGTTTTCAGGTGTGAAAGAGTGACTTAAACAGCACATCCCCAACCCCCCAGGGCAGCCAGCTGTGCTTAGGTAATCCTGCCTGGAGGAAACCCAGCAACGGCGGCTGGGGGAGGCTTTTTGAGCACAAAGGGTCAGGAAGGGAACCTGGGATTGTACAGAATGTCTCCTTCCCTCACATCGCTGTGAATAACTTCCCTTTCCCACTAGTTTAATACGTGACGTGGAAGTGCCTGGCATTCCTGAAAACTGAAAATAGAGCATGGTGACACCTGGCACAGATCACAGTTCTTTGAAAAGACACGGTCTATTACAATGTAAGAGTTACGCATTGGAACTGTTATGGCGAGAACATAGGACGCAGTGCTTGCATCCTGCAAGGCATGAGGCACTCCGCTGTCACTTCTTCATGGATTCAAGGAAACAAGTAAGGAAAATGTAGCTCAGGGTTACAAAGGGATGCTGTCAGCATCAGGGATGGTGCCATTCTCTCTATAATCAACCCAGCTTCGTGTCAGCTATTCTGAAAATTAAAGAGCTCAGCCAGCAAAGAGACCATTAATGTTTTGCTCAGGTGAACAAACACCGTGACCCCTTTACTGCTGTCCAGTGTCAGAGTCTCATCAGGAAAACACAACTCATCACAGCTCATGTAACAGAGTGACTTGAATATAAGGAGTGAGTGAAGTTGGCGTTGGGAGACTGAAAACACGCAAAGGCAACATGGAGATCGTACCTGCTGGCAGCAGCCAGGATTCCTGGTGCTTGGTGGGAATAAGGGCCAGGGGGTGGGGTTTTCTCAACCTGGAAGGTGGCAGGACGGTCCCCTTGGGGCTGCAACCCAGGGCTCTGAGTGGGCTTCCCATGTGATCTAATGGTTCTGACAGGGCTGAGAGTGTACGACAGGTTGGTCTGATGATGTAGGAAAGAAGCAGGAACCGGAAGCCACTGCTAGGGCCAGGGGGAAGGGCCGCTCCTGGAGAGACACTAACAGAAGCTGCAATAAGCAAGGAGCACAGTCCCCTCCTCTAGTCTTGCCATGGCCCTCTGGTGTCGCATCATGGTGGAGCCTCACAGGGAGCAGCTGGCAAGGCAGAAATGTCTAAGGGTGAGTCTGGGACTGTGAGATGGCAGCTTATGAATTGTCACACTTCCCTGTGTTCTTCTCAGTAGATATTTCTGAGTCCCCTTGTTTCCAATGGGAAGCATCAACCAACTCCTTGGAAGCTTAGAATCCAATCTCATTCTTAAACAAGGGGATGGGGGCTGTGCGGGCTGTCTGGGGTATGCTCAGCTCTAAAAGACAGCCCCTGCTTGTGGTGTGCTAAGGAACCAGGGCTGGTGAGCATTCTTGTCTTCCTTTGTAGCTAAGCTCTCGTACGTGCCGGTGTCTGGTTTCAAATTCTTGAGCCTGGGTTCTGCATTCCATACCATCACAAATGAGTTCCCAAGGCCTTTTGTGTCCAGCCTTGGCCTTCTCCGGGCTTAGGTTCACTGGACATACGCTTCCTGGGGCCTTGAGCTTTCTCCAAAGAGACAAGTCCTAATTGCCACGAAAAGGCTGAAATGAGGCTTCTGCTCCAACCATGACCTTGGATCCCAAACTTAGCAGGCAGGATCTTTCATTTCAGAATGGGGGATGATTAAGGAATCCGGGGCACTTTGGAGGAGCTCTCCATTATTGAGCAAAGTATCTGGGGAAATTCTTTTGGGAAAGGTTAACCAGGACAGGTACACAGGGTACTCTCATTCAGCCACTCTCATTCATTCAAGGACACACTCAATGACAGCCTACTCATCCATTCATTCACTAATTTAGTAAATATTCATGGAGCACCTATTGGGTTCCAAGCAGTATTTGAAACCCTGGTGATACAGTAATGACAAAACAGATGATCTCTTGGGGGTTTCATTCTAATGGAGCCAACTCACAACCAATAACTCGATACTATTAGAATAGGATGGGTGCTATGCAGAAGAATCAAGCAGAGGCAGGGGAAGGAAGTGACACAGAGGGACTGCTTTGGAGAGGGGACATCTGAGAAGACATCCGCGTGGAGACAGATGATGGCATTGGGAGGCCACTCTCCGTGGGTGTCTCCTGTTTCTGCCCATCTTTCGAGCAAAGGCGTGGACAGCTTCTGTTCCAGATTTTCTGTGCAGGAGTGTTCGCATAGCAGCCCACCCTGGAATACGGAGGTAGCAGCTGGCTCTGAGGCAGAGGGCCAGTGTAGTTCCCGACCAGGAGACTAAAGATTAACGTCTGCCTCCAGGACAGAGGTTGGGCAGCTGCGTTTGCAGTCCGTCTATGCATTGGGGTTTCCTAAGCTTGGGTTCCTAGGCTCTGACAGAGCCCCACCCTACATGGGCCCACCCCCACATCACCCGAGGGACTCAAGGGTTCCTGCTGCCTGCTGTCTTTGTCTCTCCACCCCAGGGGTCTTTGTCCTCCGCCCACCTCTGGGACACCCTCGGCAGGCCAACTTGGCTTGTGAGTGGTATCACATCAGACAGCTTCACAGCTATGCCAGGGCCTTGCTCTCAAAGACACAGAAGGAAGGTCTACAAGAGCCACGATGTCGCAAGTGCTTGAGAGCGCCATCTTGATGAGGTTAAAAGCAAGAGTGCTTTGAAACCGGGACAACCAAGTAAGAGAACAATTCTTCCAGTTAGCACTAAGCACTTCAGATCACTGAGAAAAAAAACAAGTGTTAAGCACTGTCTAGATATCTGCTGGATTAATATAGGATGCGCGAAGCCGTCCCACAGAATACTTAAAACTGCTTATCTTCTCCAGCCTTTTCATTCATAATGAAATGGGTTGTGCCACACATCTTCTGTCCTATTAGTGAGCTGTACTAACTTTGTGCGGAATCTGTGTGCTGTGTAATTAAACACAAGAAGAGGAAAAAGGTTTGGCAGCCAAGCCCCTTGACAAATCATATCAAGGTGAGAAAGAATAAAATTGCTTCTGCCGGTTGGAATTAGGCTGCAAGCAACAAATGCACACAGTTTTTAACAAGAGTAGGACAATGTAGTGAGATTTGGCCACCAGAATTCCCCCCAAGTCTTTCCAAATTCACAACAGGTTCAGCTGTATCTCCTTGGCAAACCTCCACCAGGACAGCTGTGCATGTCAGACACGTTATGACCCCCGAGGACACCGTGCTGCCTTTCCCGGAAGGCCCAGTGTTTCCCAGCAGTTTTGAACTCAAAATCCAGCCACAGTAATGACAGGCAGATATCATTACACATTTGTCCAAACCCACAGAATGTACAACAGCAAGAGTGAGCACTAGGGTAAGTTGGGGACCCTGGGTGATGATGATGTATCAATGTAGCCTCGTTAGTTGAAACAAATGTCCCTCCCTCGTGGGACGTGTTGTAATTGGGCGGGGGGCTGTGCCTGTGGAGGCAGGGACTTGGAGTTCTCTATACCTTCTTCTCTGAGCCTAGAACCGCTCTAAAACTTTAAGTCTTAAAAAAAAATTCACCCCATATGGAGAAGGGCTTAGAGTAAGTGGGCGATTAGCAGGCCAACTCTGAAATGCAGACTCACAGAGAATCCAAAGCAGCTTCCGACGGCCAGAACGAATTTATTTTCCAGGCCTCATCTTATCGACCCGAGAAGCTGATAACAATTATGGTGGCGCTGGGGCCCTGGGAACTCACCATGTTATACAGGGACTGGCATCAGAGACACGTCTCCAGTCCCCTCTCCGCCCCAAGATATCCCAGTCACCGTGCACTCATCAGGCCTGTTTTACAAATTAAACGTGGTGCCTGAAGGGCAAAAGGCATGTAGCTAAAAGTGCTGGGTGAGCCACAACAGTGGCAGCGAGTCCCAGAGAAAGTAGCGTGGTGCTCCTGGTGCTGGAGTAGGCCAGTGTGAGATTCATTCAGCAGTTTTCTCCCTGGGCCAGCCTACCCGAGGGAGACATTGTCTGCTGGCTCAGACTGAGTGTGGGCCAAAGTCCCGGGATCTGCAGGCAGGAGAGCGGCTTAATCAAATCTTGGTTAACCAGCACTCTGTTCTGATTGATCGGTGGGGAGGAAACAGCTCAACGAATCATTTTTAAAGCCAAAAAAAAAGGAAATTTGGAAAGTCTGCGTCGGGACTTATGCTAGGTAAACAGGGGTTTATCCACAAGTCTTATTGCAGTCATTTGGGGAAACGTGGTTCGTTGCCGTTTCCAGGAACTCAAAAGCATGGGGGAGATTTTTTTTTTAATGGAGGCGTAACGGTCATGTTACATTACATTAGTTTTAGGTGCAGGACATAACGTTTCAGTATTTGTATTTATTATGAAATGATCACCACAATACCTCCCGTTAACTTCTGCCATCTTATATAGTTACAATTTTTTTTCTTATGATGACAACTTTTAAGATCTACTGTCTTAGCTACTTTCAAGTACAGTGTGTAGGCAACTGTGGGATTTCTTCCAGGACGCAGGGCACAGGCAGAGTTCCACAGTGTCATTGCTGGCATATTCTTTTGTACTTTTGAAGTTTATCTACCCGAAAGACACTGCAACTTTGAACTAAATTTTAAAATAAATGTTAAATGACTAAGTAGCAGAGCACAAATTCCCAAAATCTCTTTGCCACGGTTTAGAGTTCTTTCCAAACGACTCTAGCTATGGAAAGGAGGCTTAGGCGGTGTTCGTTGAATTTCTGGTGAAAGCGCTGAAAGGTTAGAAATG
The DNA here is from genome assembly GCA_004027735.1 of Carollia perspicillata. Taxonomy (NCBI): domain Eukaryota; kingdom Metazoa; phylum Chordata; class Mammalia; order Chiroptera; family Phyllostomidae; genus Carollia; species Carollia perspicillata. Next base: position 8,650 of record PVKM010026903.1, on the reverse strand, counting down.
TTTCCAGTGTTTTGATACCTCGGTTCCGAGTTTCACTCCATAGATACGACGAGCACTGTGTGGTCAAGCTGGCAGCCCACACTGCAAAACCCACCCCTCTCCCCGGGGTGGATTTCACAGGCACGCATCGTATTGCATTCCCACGAATGTGCTATGTTTTCTAATCTCCACCTCTCATACAAACCTGAACAGATCATGAAACAGGAGACAACCTCCAGCCCAAACATATGCAAATAGAGTGTCGATATGCCACTTCTCTGCTCAAAGGGAGTTTTCTTCTATCACAGCAAGTCCTTGTTAGGGGCCAGCTAGGGACAGCTAGGCAGGGTTGGGGGACTTGCCGTCACCTCGGGATCTGCTCTTTTTCGGCTATGCATTTTCAGATTCAGCCAGGAATCTAGTTCCTACATCAGCCTGCTGCTGCTGCATCATATTTTGGCTGTGGCCTTGTGCCCTCCGGGTGCTTAGATGAGGCTGGCACACCCCCAGATGTGGGGCTTCTCATGACCCAGGTTGTGCAGAGCCTTTGTTAACTTGGCCCGCCCCTTCTGAGCGCCAGGAACTTGATTTCAGTCACCAAAGTTCACTCGTCCAGTTCCAGTAACAGTAATCGAAAGGGTTGGTTTTCCTAAAGATATCATAATGACAACAGGAAAATTCGTCAAAGTAATTAAACCCCCGCTAGGGAAATGAACAATGTAGCCTTCTAAATAATTTGCATAAGTAGGGATTGATGAGGGCGAGGCTGGCAATGGACTGGCTACGCCATCAAGTTCCAAGTCAGCCTCGATGGCAGTGGTTGATTCGTACACAGGAAGGCCCGAGAGAAGTACCTGCCCCGGCCCATGATGTCCATGAATGTCCCTGGCAGACCTCTAACTGCAGGAGCGTCATTGACCAAGGGCCTTGGTGGCTGTGCTCTGAAATCCATCACAGCATTTGTGTTGAGGTCACGCCTCCCATGCAGTGGCCCTGCCAATGATCAAGTCTAATGGGGCGCTAAAGCAGCCTGTCACTGGGAGTCCCAACTTTCCTCTAGCGGTGACTTAGGCTCCAAGACTTCATTCAGCAGCTTTGCCGAACCTTCTTCAGTCTCCGCAGCCATCTAGGATGCGTCCACCCACACGCCTCTCTGCTCTCCTTCACTCGGGGTCAGATGGGGTGTCATGACCCGCCTCCAGCCTTTCCCAGCATCCTCCCCTCCTTCTCCCACAGGACTGCCCCTGGTGAAATCTGCTGTCCCCAGCACAGATTTAAGAAATCCCAGCAAATTGCATCTCTCCTTTAATAGAGGCTGAAATTCCCTGTTGAATGTCTTTTGTCTTTTTCTGTACTGCAGAAGGTTGGGGTGTCCTGGGCTTTGCCTCTCTGAGTTGCCCCGATGTTGTCAAAGAGGGTTAAAGTTGCAGGGTTTTTTGATGCGGGAGGAGCAACTTACAGATCGGATGTGACCCACAGAGTGCCTCCGGGCACGGAAGTCACTGACTCAATGGCGATTCAGGTGTCTCCCATTCGACGGCACCCGCTGACTCTCTTACCGTGTAACCTCTTTACTCCCGTGGTGCAGCTACGCAAATACAGGTCATGTCTCATTTCAGTCCATTGCAAGTTATTTTGTGGGGACGGAATTTTGCTGTATCAAATATTGAGTAATATTACTGCAAAAGAGTTTGAGCTCAATTCAAGACATGTTTATTTTGAAACTGGATTATCCCCACGTAGGGAATGGTAACGAGATTATCTCTAGGGAGGAATACTGAGTGACTGGAGGAGGGGGAGAAAGGGGGGGGCAGACTTCTCACTTACATACTCTGACTCTTTTCATTTGCCATGTACTCAGGAAGAATTACAATTTTTTTCTGGAAGATTTTAAGCAATAAGGGGAAAAAATGAATGAACTTATTATCACAAGGCACCATACAGTGAAAGTGCGATCGTTTTCGGATTGTTTAGATGTTTAGTTTTACCTAATTGACTGAACCCTATGCTCCGACTGCCGCCATACAAGCTGGATGGCGCCCGGCCCCATGGCCTTCACCTCTAACCTCAGGGGCCACCGATGCCTTTCTCTACGCAATAATAGAACTTCTAATTATCACTTGGCCTTCGCGCATTTGCTCTTGGCTCGGGGAGTCCATTTAACCACTTCTGTCTCCAATGATGCTCAGCTTTCAGCTCAAGTCCTTGTGGAGGCTGTTTGTATGCACAGGCACAAAGCAATCTCCGGAGAAAGTAACTATAGGTAACATTGCAGTGCTGTTCCCACTGAAACACGTGAAATAGCCCTCGTGTCTTTAAAAGCTGATGGCTTTTCAAGGGGAAGAAGGCTGCTAACAGAGAGGTACAACATTTCTAAAGCAACATATGGAAAGTATTACAGACCAAGCAGGGAAAGGGTCCTGAGTTATAGCCAGGAGATCTCCCTGGTTATAATTATAAACACTTATGAAATCACCGATGTATAAATGCGGCAACACAAAGTCATCAACTCTTGGCCACAGGCAAGCAAAGATTTTTTTTTTCATTCCAAAGCTAATGATTTATAGTTATAACACTTCCAAGCTGAAACTAGCATTCTCGTTGCATTTATTAATGAAAATGATAAATGGGCCATTTCCTGGTGAATGAGCACACTTCCTAGCATTCAATGGAAAATAAAGTACAAAAGAGGGAAAACGTCACTTAGCAAAGGATCCATGTACCTTTTCTCTCTGGACTGACAACCCTGAATTACATGGAAACGGAGTCTCGCAACTGTGGAAGTTAGACGTTGTCTCAGGGTTCCCGAGGGTAGTGCCAGGTATACAAAGCTGAGAGGCACGAAACCACTGTGTCTAACTCTCCAAACTGCAGCAGAGCAAGCCTGCAAGGGGAGGAGAATGCAGATGGTTTGGAATAACAGTCCCAGACCTTGGCCCATGGGAGGCAGCACCTATGAGGTTGCCAATCCACGCTATGTGCCAGGACCTGCGGCGGTCAGACGGGTTAGCGGAGAGTGGAGATCAGCAGGGCTCTCCGAGTTGCATGCTGAATTGACTACTGGTCCTGCTGGTAAATGAGTCACCTTCTGAAACCTACAGTTCATCTTTTCTTTTTTTTTTTTAAATCAGCGTTGCTTTTGTATTCCTCCCAGCCTCCACAATTCTTCGTCTCTCTCAGAATTCTTTACTGTTTCCTACAAGTCTCTATTCTTTCCCATAATTTGAATCCTTTCCCACGTTTCTCAGTCTCTCCCAAATTCTGCCTCCCGCACAATTCTCCATCTTCTCCCACAATTCCCTGTGTCTTCCAAAGTTACCAATGCAGTTTCACGACCCTCTTACAACGCTGTGCTCTCCCACAATTCCTGGTCTTTTCTACGGTTCTCCATATTTTTCTACAACTTTTTTGTTTCCCTTTACAATTCTCTGTTCTCCCATTCAATTGTGTTTTCATTTTCTCTCCCCCTATTCTCTGTTCTCTCCCTGATTCACGTTTCTTCCCACAAGTCCCATTTCTCCCCAAACTCCCATTATCTCCCACAATGGGAGATACTCTCAAAACTTTCTGTGTCTCCTCCAGTTCTCTCTTTTTTATGGAGAAGGTTCCCACAATTCTCCCTCATCTCTGATAGCTCTCCGTTCTGTCCCACAATTCTCTGCTTCTCCCGCTATTCTCAGTTCTCTCCCACAAGTCCCAGTTCTTTTATCATTGCCTGTTTCTCCCACAATTCTTTTTTTCTCTCTTGACCCCTTCGCCTCAAATTCTACTGCCAGAATCCTAAAGCCTTTTTAAAAAATTTTGAGATTATGTTTATTAAAGCTGGGGACAGCCAAACAAGGAAGGGCTTAGGATAAAAGAGGGAACAGGAGAGCCTTGGCTGGGCTGCTTTGGTTCACTGGGAAGTCAGAGAGAAGGGGGTTTGAGGACAGGTTCAGGGAATCAGCGCACGATGAGATGCCACTGCCCACTGCCCTTGCTCCCCTGGTTGCAAGTCTCATGGAGACCCTTAGAGTTTAGCTGATGCACACCAGAGAGGGAAGAAAGGCACCTGCCTTTTACCAATGGGGTGAGCGTAACAAGTCTTCATTTTTCAACCAAGGCCCACAGTCTCCATACCTATGGATTATAGTCCCTGAACTCCATTTCTAGGGATGAACAAGATACCTCCACATGGTCCCCTTAGAACCATTATTGCCTCTTAGGCATCAGGGTAAAATGATCTGCCCTATGTTTCTCCAGCAAAAAAAAAAATGGCAGGAAAAAAAATCATCAGTTCTACAGTACTAAACCCAAACAGCATTTTTACAACATATAAATTATGGGCTGCTGTCAAAACCCATATTTTATGCAAACCACCAGCCCTGTCTTGGCCAACTCCGAAGTCCTTAAAAAAAAAACTTTTAAAGTCCCTAAAGTGTAGAACAATGACGTTCCCATGAACTATTTTCAGCTGCTTAAATGATTGATTTTGAATGTCAACATTTACAATGCCCAGAGGCCCGCATTCCCAAACCCTTGAACTGTATGTTTTGTATTATATTCAACTCACTGTAACACTTAAAAGTCATTTTAATAGGACTTTCCTTTGTCTTATGCAGTAAGGACAGAGTGTTTACTAAAATGGCAGTCATCTCGTCTGCCTGTACAGTGGGAAAAGTATTTTGACAGGAAATAAAGCCTTGCCTGCCATCTCTGATGAGGCCCTCGCACCCCAGAAGTTTAACACCCAGTGAAATGTTTGAAACTCTCACTTTGGATTGACTCCTGTTCTGCCTTTGAGGACTTTCCACAGAGAAACACTGAATGGTCTTGGTGTTTCCCATATCTTCTTTTTCCTCCCCAAATTTGGGCCAAATGGCATACTTATTCAATTAAGATTTAGTTTCCAGACTATTTTTGTGTTCTCATTCAAGTTTTTTTTTTCTTAAGTGTGTATTTGACATGACCTCATTAAATTCTTGGAAATATCTTTTTTTCAATTCATAATATACTTTTTTCATTAAAAATTCCACCAAATGGTGGCCAACTTGGTGCCACAATTTAACTCGAAAGGAAGTCAGGTCTCTCCCAACTCTTACTTCAAGAGAGAGAAACTCACCATAGTTGAGGAGAAAATGGAGTTTCTAGGTCACACATCAGGGCTGGTCTGCTAAGGGGAGCAAATGTGAAATGGCAGAAATCATAGGTAAACATAACTCTGTGGGGTGACTGATGTTTGTACGGCAGGAATCAGAAAACTATGGTCCGACCGCATCCTGCCCTCAGCCTGTGTTTGTGCATTCTGGGAGCGAAGAATGATTTTTTTATGTTTTAAAATGGTGGAAAACAATCAAAAGAAGAATTCTTTAAAACCCAAACTGGTTTGGAAATCCAACTTGATGAAAGTAATAAAGACTAAAGCAATAGCAACTGGGAATGTTTAAGTTATTAAACCAGTACCCACAAATAAAGAAAACCAGTATTTCAGAAAATATTTTGTACTACATATATTTACATTTTTCACTTACTTAAACTATATATCTGTTAGTTCTGTTTTTTTTTCACTATTAAGGGATAATTTTCAAAAAAGGCAAAATTGTGACTCATAAAGATATAAGATGAACCCATAGTAAAGATTTATACCTCATTACCATGGGAACTCATAAGATATTACCAGTAGTTCAAAGGAGAAACCGAAGAACAGATACATACATAGATCAAGAATGTTGCCATGAACTTGCAAATGGCCTCTTCCTGCATGGGGGAGGGAAGTCAATGGAACCTCCAGTGGACTTGAAGAACTTATCTATAGATATAAATGATTTTGCATTGTTACCAGCCATCTATGACCTACAGTAAAGTAGCTCAAAAACAATGAAAGGCTAGAATCAGAAAACCAGGAAGGGTGTGATCTAAACAGTGCATTGCCTTTCATTGAAGTACAAAGGTCTCTCTACATCCCCATATGACAAAACATATTTTCTGACGGAGTTTTCCCATTGCTGTGGTTGTGAGTGTTGAAGATCTTACATGGCTGAAGAAAAAATAAACTTAGTGGGTTTATTGTAGAAAACAGGAGGCCAAACAGGATGTCTTTGAAATAAGCTTTTTATGTTAGAAAGCATTAGCAGAATTCTTGGGATAAATACTGGCTTTCTATTGGTCACCATGAAGAAAATTAGGCCTTCCAAAAGGCATGCCTCTTTGATATAATGAACAATGTAACTGGGAGATAACTTGTATTTGACCTCCAAACACCAAAGCTAATGTTGGTTTTGAAGGTGGGTCATAGTGTGGTGGTCAGGCCTGGGGGTCCAAAGCTCTAATAGCCACTCTCAAGTCATGGGCCTCGGCCACATCTTGTAAAAATCAATTCTGACCCCATGACATCTAATACTTAGTGGGTGCTTACCTTGTGCCAGGCACTGTTCTAAAGGCTAAGTCTGGGTTAACTCATTTAAGTTCACAATGACCCTAGGAGGTGCCTCTTCCTGTTTTATGGCTGATGATATGAAGAAACAGAAATTTAACTCATTCCGCATGATTACAGGTCCCATATATCTCTGAAATTTTGTGTCATAAAAACAAAGTCAACACAAAATAAAGGTAGAAGAGACCAGATAAGATGGAATCTACTTCTTTGGAAGTTTGTTTTCCAAAACTTGTCTCATAATTCACCATTTCTTATGCCCATGCCTTTATGAATAAGAATAGAAACCAAAGTTCTCAGTTGGCCACCTGGAATCAATTTAAACTGGACAGAAAGGGGAAGGCACCAGAAGAGAATGAACTACGGGTGGCAGGCTTTGACCCACCTCCTTCAAAGGCGGTATCTCATATCTGTTCACACTTACACACAAATGAGAATACAGGCTTTCCGAATGTCTCATACCCTGAAAGTATTCTCATTGACCCTTTACCGCCTTCCAATGATGCACTTTACCAAGAACTGGTAGCAGTTATTTAGATAGATATCTTGATTTCTCAGTCTTAGAAGTCCACCTATATTTGATCTCATAAATACATGTGCAGAACTCTCTCACGACAGGAAAAGGGATCAAAATTCATAATGATGAACTCAGAGCTACACTGCACCTCAAGAATGTGGTTGATTTCGCGGATACCCATCAGCAGGTTTTGATCAGGTCTCTGGTTCAGTTCATTAAGAACAATAGAGAAAAGGAGATTCTTTTACTTTTTAAAGATTTTGTTTATTCATTTTTAGAGAGGAGAGGAGAGAAAGAGAGGGAGAGAAACATCAGTGTGTGGTTGCCTCTCACTGGCCCCCTCCTGGGGACGTGGCCCACAACCCAGACATGTGCCCTGACTGGGAATTGACCCTGTGACTCTTTGGTTTGCAGGCTGGTACTCAATCCACTGAGCCACACCAGCCAGGGCAAAAGGAGATTGTTACCTTAGAACCCTAAACTGGAAGCAAAACTCAACAATACAGCACAATTCCTATCAAGGCATTTTTGCCTCCTTTAAGGAGGAAATCTGCTTTCTCGCAGAAGTCTGAGCTTGTGTTCTTTCTCTGCGTTTCCTGAGGTGTAATGGCCCCTTGAGCATCAGGATTTAGTATATGAAGCTTTGCGTGACCGTTTTACATGAGCTCTGATGCCACATCTGTAGGCACCCGTGCCATAATTAATCCCTCTCCCCGTTTGTCCAAAAGAATGTTTTCCTATTTCTAAGAAATCATTGAAAAACATTGCTTCCAAAGATATGATTTAGCAAACAGATGGGGTTTAACTAAATGATGTATAAACCCAAATAGGGACCAGTGACTTCACAAAAATTTCCAATTTTGTTTTTCTGTGATTCTAAGGCCAAATGAAGAACAGACCTATGTATATAACAGGATGTCCAGCTTATTAAAAAAAAATCTTCCTTTAACTAGAAGCATAAGTTCCACTACATGTGTATTTATTTATTTATTATTTTTTTTGAGATTTTTATTATTTATTTTTAGACAGAGGGGAAGGGAAGGAGAAAGAGAGGGAGAGAAACATCAATGTGCTGTTGCCTGTCATGTGCCCTCCTCTAGGGTGCTGGCCCACAACCCAGGCATGTGCCCTGACTGGGAATCGAACCAGCGACCCTTTGGTTCACAGGCCCATGCTCAATCCACTAAGCCACACTAACCAGGGCTATGTGTATTTATTTATTTGTTTATTGTCTGTTCTTCCTTATTGTAAGGAAGCTTTCTTTGAGTTTTCTCTTGTTCACTGCTCTGTCCTACAGGCCGATGCTCAGTAAACATTTGTGGAATAAAAGAGCAAACAAAATCAACGTCTTAACAGTAAATTTTGTGCACAGTTGACTATTTTCCAGCAGAGCTATGTTGTACTGTTAGTTCCCAAATGTATGCCATCATCTAAAATGTTTTAGTAATCAATGCGTATCTTCATAGAGCCCAGTAGCAAACAGGAGAGATCTTATTTTCATAATCTGAAGCTTATTTAACATCAGCACAATACTATTATGCATTCTCTTTTCTGTTTAAAAAAGATAGCGGCCTTGGAAATATATAATAAGTATCATATTATGTTTCTATCATAAGCTTCCATTTACATGAATTCTTGTCCCGGGCATCCAAGTGGTGCCTTGAGTTTGACAAAAGAAGGAAAAGCTAGAATTTACATACGTAGTAAATCTGTCATTTGAGGGATTTATAGTGTATTTGGTT
>PVKM010026902.1:0-19076 GCA_004027735.1 Carollia perspicillata | reverse complement strand
TTTTTTTTTTTTTTACCTTAGATTCCAGAGCAACATTATAAATTAAGGTTCAGCTCATTTTTTCCTACAAAGGGACAGCTAGGAAATATTTTTTAGGCATTGTGAGTCAGATTTCTGTTCTACCTACTCATCATTGCCAAAGTAACATGAAGTTAATGCCTGTGTCCCAATAAAACATTATTTATAGAATATAAGGTAACCTGTATGTGACCTTTTGTCTCTAGTTTGTCAACACAGTCTTACAGTATGAATATGTGCCAATTATGGCAAAGTTTAAGGTGTGAAATCTAAATATTCTCCAATAATAATAGACTAAAGTAAGCATGCAAAATAAATATATTTTATAAATATGTATATGTATATTAATGTTTATTAATCTAAAAATGACTCAGTTATGAATCATTAATATTTTACATTTATTGAAAATTATTATTTATAACAATATTTCTGTTTCATTTTTCATAAAAGATAGATGGGAAAAAGAAATCATGAGATTGATATAATGGCAAATTTCAGTTCCCACATTTTTCAGATTTGATAGTTTTTCTTAAATATTATAATTTTTCCAAAGTACTAAAATATACTTTTTCAGTGAGCTAATATTTCCTTTACACATACAGCATGTTTCTTTTTAAAAGTGAAAGATGTGACATATAGACCACCTGACATAGAGGAGGCATAGCTCGATGTGATAGGAACTTACCTCAGAATATAATGTATTAAAATCAGTATGTTTTCCGTGGGCCAGAGCAGCTCAATTTGTTGGGCGTCAGAAAGAGTTCTAGTTAAATTCCCGGTCAGGGCACATGCCTGGGTTGCAGGTTCAGTCCCCAGTCACAGTGCCTATGGAAGGCAGCCAATCAATGTTTCTCTCACTTTAATGATCATGACCTTCTCTTTCTCCTTCCCTTTCCCTCTCTTTAAAATCAATATTAAACAAACAAACAAATAAATAAATGGGCTGTGTTTTTTCTTTAACAACTATATGCAAAGGGTGTGATATTAAAAGAAAATAAATTAACATAGGTGTAAACATACAAAATTGGATACTATTTACGTATACTCATTCTCCACTTTGCCCTCCTACTGAATGACTTCCAGGACTTCCAATAACTTTGAAACCACCAAGTATTTTATTAAATTTCTTCCTGCCATTAATATCCAGAGTAGTTCTGGATATTAATGATACCAGAATATGTGACCAGGTCTCAGGAAGTCATCAAAGTGAGGCCAACAGCGTTTATCAGACTCAAACTTTCCAAGATTTGGCCACATGAAGTGATAGCTCTGCACAGCTTAAGCATAGAAAGAAAAAAATGGCCCCCATCATAGAGACACAGAACTCAGTCTGTTTAAATTTCTGGCAGGAGACTAAATACAGGGCAAGGCTGCCAGAGTCAGGAGGATGGAGCTAGTGGTTCTCCCATGGCGGGGAGGTGCTGTTCAGGCTCAGGGTAAGGTGGGAGGAGTGGCTACCACCCCAGAGCCACACAACTTAGCCTGTCCCAAATTCTGCCCAGACCATGGCAAGGTGGAGCCACTAGGAGTTGAAAGTCAGGACCACCTGGAGTTCTGAGGGTGGGGCTAGGGGGATCTCTGGTGAGGGGGTGGTGCCATTCAGGTTCACAGGAGTTGGGGGAATAGGTCCTCACCCCCAAACCACACCACTCAATCACAGATACCACTGAGTATGCTCAGACCTCTACATTCTGGCCCAGGCAGCTGACCCCTCAGCAGGGCCAGCTGCCTGAGTAGGACAGGGTTATAGGGAGTCCAGATTTGGGGGCTATGACATTCCCCCAGGCTGAGGACTACTTCACCCAAGAAAAATGGCATCTGTGGTTCAGGAGAGTGTCTCAGCACAGGAGTCCTAGAGGCTGTCTCCTTAGCTCGCTCCCCAGAGCCACAAACCCCACTCTCTGCTCACACAACTCCAATCTGCTCTGTTCTCCCTCTGCTAGAGCTCAGGATGAGTGGCTGTAATTGAAATTTTCTTCGCTGGCCCTAGAGGAGGGCACTTGTATCTGAAGCAGACCTCCATCTCTCCCTAGCAAACAGAATTCCAGCTGATTTTCATAACCAGGTGTTATGTGGACAACTGTTATTGCCTCTGGTGCTCTGGCTGGGGACCTGACATGAGTTTGAGACCCCACAGCTTCAGGGGGATCCTTTGTAGCTGAGCTATTTCTCTAGAACCTCAGCTACTGAAAGCATCCATGAAAGCAGGGCAGACTTTTCACATCTCAGTCTTTTCCCCCAGTCTCCACACAGTTTCTTCTACAAAGTCTTGGTTATAAGACTACTATTCAGCTAGTCTTCAATTGGTATTCAGGTTGACTGTTATAAATTTTATTGGTATTTCCAGTTTTATCTTGAGAGGAGGTGAGTGTAACATTCATCTAATCCACTCTCATCTTGGATCTTTCCTGAAATCTTTCTGAATAAATTTAATAATATGAAAGTGTGCAAAGTCAATATTCAAAAATCCGTTACATTTTAAACAAAAACTATGATAATAGAATATTAAAGATTTTAGTATACCATTTTCATAATACAAAAATATAAAATAGTTATAAGTCTATTAAGATATGTGCAAGGATCTGTATGTGGAAACTCTAACACTGTGTTGAATGAAATCAAAGGAAACCTAAGTAAATAGATATGCACAGTGTTCTTAGGTTGGAAATCTCTATGGTGTGAAGATAGCCATATTGCTAATAAGAACTATGGGTATATTGCAAGTCCAACAAAAATTCAGGCTGGATTTATGTTTATAGAAACATTAATTCCTTCAAAAGAAACTGGAATAGCCAAAAATATGTTTAAAAAGAACAAAGTTGTAAAGTTTACACTACACGATTTCAAGATGTAATCTGAAACTATAGTAAAAAAATAGTTTGTGTTGGCAAAAGATAAACACGTAGGTCAATAAAACAGAATTGAAAGTATAGAAATAAATTCATACTATGGTCAATTGATTTTTTTTAATTTTGCCAAATTCTGGCAAGGATGCAGAGTAACCAAAACTGTCATACATTGCAAGTGGAAATGCAAAATAATATAGCCAGTTTAGAAAAATTTGAATGTTAATTATAAATACACACCTAACATATATATGGCCCAGAAATTTATTTTCTAAATATAACCAAGTGAAATGAAACTTTATAATTACACAAAAATCTGTGTGAGAATGTTTTACAGCAGATTTCGAAACAATCAATGGCCAAAAACTGAAAACACACCAAATGCCCTTCTATTGGTTAATGGATAGCCTATTAAGTTACATCCATAAAATGGGATTACTCAATGATAGAAACAACAAACTTGTGACATAAACAACATGACTGAATCTCAATGTAATATGCTAAATGAGAAATAACAGACTGAAATGGCTGTACACAGTACAACCCATTCAAATGACATTTAGAAAAGGGCAAAGCTTTACAGAAAGAGATCAGCGCTTTTTCTAGATCTCGCAGTGGTGGTTACATGACAGTACACGTCTCTCAGAACTACGATGCCTGAGTAGGGTAGGGTTATGGGGAGTCCAGATTGGGGGGCTATGACATTCCCCCAGGCTGATGCCAGAAGTAAGAGCTACTTCACCCAAGAAAAACGGCATCTGTGGTTCAGGAGAGTGTCTCAGCACCCGACTCCTAGAGGCCGTCTCCTTAGCTCTCTCCCCAGAGCCATAAACCAAAACCAATGAAAACACTAAAACCAATGAAATTTTACAATCTGTAAATTATACTTCAATTAAAAATTTTTTAAAAATAGGATTAATTGATAAACTAATATGTGACTGGGACAAAAGTCTTGAAAGAAAGTTTTAAAATATTTAATGTTACTATAATGAAATCCTTTTCATTTTATTCCACTCACTTATTTTGAGCATTTCCTTGTGCTTCTGTTATAAAAATAAAATTTTACCTAAATCCGTCTCAGTTTTGCAGGAATGGTTGAAGGAATTAATTGTGAAGCATGGAATTTTACTTCATCCACTTCTTTAATAGATGTATTTTCAAGGAAAGTTTATTCCTGTGTAATGTTTATCAAAACATAATATACTAATTATTCCTGTGTAATGTTTATCAAAACATAATATACTAATGATGTCAATTAATATATTAACACTGATTATACAAAATAAATTATTCTGTATTTGAGAAGTTTGTTTTAAAAATAAGCATATATAATAAATAATATAGCAACATTTAAATATATGTAATGCTATATACTGATATGCACTATATATAATATAATACAAAAGATATGTGTTGACCATATTATTTATTATATCACACTTAAATTTATGATACATTATTACATACATAATGTGCATATAAATAGTAATAATATAATTTGTCACTATATCATTGAAAGTTATAAATTTTAAAGTTATAAAGTTATCATATATAGCTATCATGATAGTTGAAAATATTAACTATAAAATATAATTAGAGTAGCATTTTATTGAAAGAGTAGAATATAGAACAAGTTCAATTTTCTGTGTTTTATGGTTAAAGTTAAAAAAGCAAAAAAAACAAATTAAAATAGAAGCAGAGAATTAATTAACTTGATCATTGCCACTTGGCAGTGGGCAATGCCAGGACCAATCCAGCTCTGTGTAACACTAACGTCCATGTTCTTGTGTTTTTATTTGATATTTTGGCAGAGTTTTCACAAAGAATCTATATAGGAAACATACATAAATTAGGTGCTTTTGGTTTATGGAGCTAAATTTTTTCATCGAGCATATACTTTGAATTATCTTTCAATGTACCTTACTTATATAAAATGTCCTACACTGCTAACTGTTTTCAGAATTGACTTGGATAAGTAATGTGTCCATCTTAATCAATGTGTTGCCTCTACTTGGAATGAAGTTATATAACTTCTCATTGTCCTTTTCATCTTATCTGGTATAAAATTTTGAATGCAACATAAGGATAAGTTGCTAAAAACTGCTTCAATTTGAGTTGCAGATATCATTCGGTATATATTGTTTAACATGAGCTGTGTGTCTTTTTTGTGTTTGAAGGCTTGCAAGAAACATATATAGTGTCATACTTATATTTCTTATGTAATGGATTTTAGTTATGAGAATACTCTACAAGGTATTCTTTTGTTAGTAAGTAAATCTGAAAACCATTTTCAATGGTTTTCTTTACCAAATGACCTTTTTACTTATTCATGTTACTAGGTCACTATTACGGTAAAATTTAATCATAGACCACCTCAATTTATTTTAGGAATAAATAGAGACATAATAAACAAATAAAAAGGATCTTGCAGTCCTTAAGCTATCATTGAAATTTGAACTTGAAAGTGAGTAAAGAAAATGCTTTGTTTTTCAACATTAGTTTGTTTTGCTGTAAGTATGATATTCCAATCATAACATGCTATTATAACAGGCTAAAAGGAAATCTGTTTATTCATATAAAATTTGAATTTTGGAAACAAACTACTAGCTTAACATTGAAAGTTAATATGAAACAAATGTGGAAAGGTCTCTCTAAATGTCAAACTTATTCTTTCTAAACTAAACTTAAATTAATTTAGCTCATTAATAAACTGATGACATTTTGCTCAGCAATGATTTATATAAGATTTCAAGACGCTAGTGTGCAAAGAGATAGAATTAGATTCTTGTCTTTTAAAAGTGAATCACTAGTATTACATATTGATTACATCTTAAATACTTACTGTATAATAAAAAGTCCCAAAGGCAATAAAAGTTACATATCCCTAAATATACATTTTGATAAAAAATGATCATTAGTAAATAAAAAACTAATTTGATGGAGAATTTTAGATTTGTTGTGATTCCAGTTTTGGAATGATTCTAGAATTAACATTTTTCTCAGACTCAAAAACATTTTAAATTAGCCCTGGCTGGTGTGGCTCATTGGATTGAGTGCTGGCCTGCGAACCAAAGGGTCACAGGTTCAATTCCCAGTTGGGGCACATACCTGGACTGCAGGCCAGGTCCCCAGTAGGGGCTATGCAAGAGACACTCACACATTGATGTTTCTCTCCCTTTCTTTCACCCTTCCTTCCCCTCTATCTAAAAATAAATAAATAAAATATTTAAACATTTATAAGTTAATTTGCTTTTAGTTCCATACTGCTTTTAAAAAGCAAGTAAAATAAAAGCTATGGACATTACTTAAATGCAGCATGGTCTGTTTTAGGAGTTGTACAGTTTTAGCAAAAATCACATGTCACAGTTGTTTTAATATAAAAGATAAAAATTTTTTACATAAACCTTATATAAGACATCCTTGAGACTTTCTATAATTTTATTACTTTAATTCATTTTTATAAAATACAATTGAAGTTTTAGACTTTTTTCTCCTGAGTTTATTATTTTTAGAAGAATCATATCCCAATATAATTTAAAGTTTTAGAGAAGACACCATTTTTATGAATTTCCTAGTCAATATAAAAATTATCATTTTAAAAGCAAACAGTTTTTCTAAGCAAAGTTTTTACAGAATGTAGCTAATCTTCAGAACAAAATAATGACAGTAGAATCAGAAGGTAAGAAAGTGACTTGAAGGTCATCCAGAACATCTCAAAGATGCTAAGGGATTTACAGGCTCTTATCCCTTAAGTGAAATCAATCTCTAATGATCCACACGTTTGTGTGTTGTTGATAGGAAATAATCATTCCTATCTCATTTTTAAGTGACAATCTTGCCTTTTCTGCTTTATTGCTCTAAAAGACAAAGGGTATATTCATCAAGTATATACTTGAGACCATAAGTTTCATCATAGTTCTTATTTCAAATACTTATATTCACAGTGAATAATTGTCATCTACTATGACTACAATTTGTCTTACAGAGTTCTCTCTGAATTTTGTTTTATTATTTTCCTACATTTTCCATGTAACTAAATTACCTATCAAAGGTCATCTCTTCTTAATATAGCTGGAAAGGGAGGATGGCCCAAATGTCCCCATCTGCTAGATAGTTTTCCAAACTTTCTGTTCTCTACACGAGGTCACTGGTGATTCCAATGCTTATTATGTCTTAGACACAGGATCTAAAGGCCTGTTGTTATGCTTGTCACTATTTATACAAGAGCCTCCTGAGGTTGGGGAAGAAAATATTTAGAGTAGGCCAAAACTCCTTTTATGACTCTCTTACTTCTATAAGCATATAAGCTCATTCAGGTGTTCCAATTTCACATATAACACTTAGTTCAAAGATTTTAAAAAAGAATTAACATTGTGTATAAAATGTGAGATGTCATTGGGAGAAAACTTAGGTGTCTATCCCACCTCATAATTTAAGATGAACACTCTCAAAGAATAAAACCTCAAAACACTGTTGTATTGGGCCAAGCTGTAAATCCTAATGTTGTACATTGACCCTAAGGTCTACAACTATTTGAAGAAGAACATTTTTCTTTAATCCCAGTGTGATTTTTAATATCCATCAGAGTTGTTCAAGATCTTGAATCCATTATGGAAAGATGGAGAGCAATTATTCTCTAAACCATCAATCCAAAGTTACTGGAGTGAGAAAACAACTTGTGGTCTTTGAAACAGATATAGCTACAAACTGCTAGGAGGGCAAGGGAGAATGAAGGGGACGTTGGTACTGCATCTTTAGCCGAAGAGTTCTAACTGTGCCACATGGCCCACGGTGGGCATATGGTGAGAGAAAGTCCAGGATTTTTTTCTTTGGGCTCTTTCCACCAGGCAGGTATGTAGCTACATTTCTTTATTTTTTTTATTGTTCAGCAGGATAACTTCACACACACACACACACACACACACACACACACGTACAGATACTCATGGATGTCTCAGAAATATTACAGTTTAAACCATAGTGAAGACTGTGTTTTATAAATGGACTATAACCAATGATGCTCACAAAAGAGTTAATATTTACATTGTGATGTATGGCAATTAGATGCCTATAAATTAGTTTTTGCCTTCCAACAATTATCCCAAAACAGTATTTCTCTCCATCCATTAAAGTCTTGCTTCATAAAAAAGTCATTTATTAAACTATAGCTACCTGACTAATATTAAGATTATAGGTCAATGTTTTAGATACCTATGTTCTAGTAGAAATACTGATTACTGCAACTAAATAGATTAAATTATATATTTTTCTTAATTTGATAAATTGTTACTTTGTTTATTAAGAGAACATTTGCTATTCTGAAACAGTGGCTATGAGTATAAGCTTTATATGAGATGGCATAAATTCAAATTTTTTCTCTCCCACTTGCTATCCTATTCTGCTTCAGAGCTTCCATGACACAGAGGTGGCAGGGAAGGGGAAGGCTAGAATTTCTGCTGGAGATACATGGGTAGCTAGTTAACTGCATATTCCCTATCTGTAGTTTATCAGTGAGGCTTTGATTACAGAAATAGGATTATAGGCAATAATATAAACAAGAGGCTTGGCCACAGAGATTTGACCTTACAAATATCTGACCTTACATAATTTTACACAGATTACATATAGTCATTTTTCTTCATCAGATGCTGGGCCCAAGGGCAGCAAAGCAAACAGCTATGGAGGAAACATGAACGTAAAGTGGGGAAGAGAAAGGGCAAACGGGAGGTGCAAGGAGAAGCTGAACCCGTGTCAGACTCTTGATGCCGACCAGGCTCCATCATCAGGTTCCAGGTGACCTGCAGGATAAGCTTGCATTGCAGAGTTAAGCACCTGTACCAGGGTCCAAAGAGAATGAAGACAGAGACTCAGCACGACAAGGAGAAGCTTGGATCCTGGCTACTGTTGCCTCAGAGTTGAATGCCCTGGCCTATGACTTGGAAATGCTAAAGGAATAAATCCATCAGGCCGGAAGAGTTGCAACATGAGAAGCTGAACCCCACAACCACCCAGTGAGTAAGCAGATCAGTGGCAATGTGCAGGAGCTGTAACAGCAAGTAAACTGCATCAAACTTCTCAGCGTAACACAATCATGGTCATCTTTTACACTTCAGGAGATGCACAAAGTACCTATTATGACCCATACTAACCATGCGGCAAAGGTTATTTCTGGAAAATGTAGTTCTAGTTTAACTAGTTGACATGTTTCAAGTCCACTACAGCCCACCCTATTTCAACATGCCATCTATATACTCATTTTTAAAAACATACTTAACTTTTTAAAATAAATTTTATGAGTTTATTTGAGCCAAACTGATGACATGCCAGGAAGCAAGATCTCAAATATGTTCAGAGAATGACAGTTTTGCAGTTTCTTGTATACATTTGGAATTAAGAAGGGGACATAAGGAAAATTTCATGAAGGTGGGAAAAAGCAAGGTACAGGAGAGCTAACAAGATTATGTGCTTCCCCCAGGGTGGTTACTCCTCCAAGGTGTCTAAACACAAAGTTTCCTCTGGTATGTCAAAGGTATGTTAATTTAGATGCACAAGAACAATGAACAGGGCTTGCTCCAGGCCAAGATAAACTTGTATATAGGCTCAGAGTGTGAACTACCTACCAGGACCTGCCCAGTTAGAAATGATCTGAGATTACTTTCAGTCAGATTCATTGCAGAGCCTCTTTTTCCTCCACATCCCTGAGTCTTTACATCATCTTCTCCTCACACATGCCTGTGTCTAAATTCCCTCTTCTTATAAGAAAACCAGTCATATTGGATTAGGGACCACCTTAATGACCTACAGTTTGATTACCTCTGTAAAGACTCAATCTCCAAATAAGGTGACATTGTGAAGTAGTACTGGGGGTCATAGAGTTCAACTCATAACAATTCTTTTTCTTCTTTTAGCTTCAGTTAGAATATACTACATTTATTAAATAAATGCAGTAGTTTCTAAATAATTTTTATCAGACACCCTGAGAACTTGGTGAAAGCAGTGGACATTCTTCTGGAAAACACATATACCAAACAAAGGTATTATTCTAGAAAATTCTTTGCTATATAAAGATCATTATTGTAGCACTTCACTTTACACTATTATTATTATTATTTGAAAAATAAAAATGTTACAAGTAGCTTTTAGCAATCTGTTGCATAGGTAAAATACAAGCAATCCATTGTCAGTAGTTGTTACGTAACAGTGGCTTGTCAAAGGGTTCCTCAGTGAAACCTCACTTTTTTCATTCTGTTGGTTTTTTGGCACTGTTATCAGTTGATTCGGAATTAATTACAAGAAAGGTAGCTATGAAGACACTTATGGGAATTTATATTTGTTCTTTAAGCTTGATTATAATACATTCATTTGCATACAAACAACAGCAGTCATGCTTTATTTCTGCCTAATTATTTTTAGCATGTACTCTTTTAAAGAACTATTATTATTTTTTTATTTTTTCAATGATAACTTACTTTATTATTTTGTATTGGTTTCAGGCATGCAGCATGGTGGTTAGACAATCACATACTTTACAAAGTGCTCCCCCTGATATTTCTAGTACCCATCTGGCACCACACAGAGTTACTGCAATACCATTGTCTATATTCCCTGCTCTGTACTTTACATCCTTGTGACTTATTCTGTAATGACAACTTGTACTTAATCCCTTTGCCTATTGTATCCAGTCCCACTCCCCTTCCCTCTGGCAATCACCAGTCCGTCTCTCTGTCTAAAGAGTCCAAAATATACTTAACTTCTAAATAAAGACAACAATGAAATCAAACTTTCAGATAACATTGATACAACTATCCGTGGCAAACTGAAAATAAGGTACCTTTACCCTCAAAACAACATTCAAAACTCCTTTATACATCTCTGGTGATGTTTATTAACCTAGCCTCTTGGGGGTTTGCCACACACCTGGTGCTGTAATTAAGCTTTTAAAAGATTATTTCATGGCTGAAAATGGGGCTGGGCCAGCAAAAATACAGGATGTTTTTGAAAAAGAAAGAAAGTGCTAAAAACACAAAAAGATAAGGGTATTTTAAAGGACCCAGGAGCTAACATGAAGGACCTCCCAATGGCCAGAACTGTAGTAATTTAAGCAACAAAATTAAAAGTGCATTGCTAGCGTATAACCTTTAGTATAACATAAATATACATGAGTTCATACTGCTATAAGTAGATGGTTAAATGAGTAAATAAATACATACATGGTAGAGAACAGACAACTTATGTTTATGGAAGAACTACAAATAATCTATGTAAATACTCTTTCCTCCAGAAGGTGAATCTCATCTCTCAGAACCCCTTCAGAGTGGGCTGGATACAAACTAGAATACAGAAAAGCAAAAATAGTAACTTTATAGTAGTGAAACCTGGCCAGCACTACCTTGATCAGATGATCAAGTCTAACATCAGCAGTGATGTCATATTGGTGTCATGTGTCCCTGTAACAGGGCACTCTTTACTAAGACACATACGCTGGGCTCATCATGACAAGAACACAAGGCAAACACAGATGGATAGATTCTCCAAAGTAAGTGACCAGTACTCTTCACGAGGGCCCAAGTCATGAAACAGTAACACTGAGACATTGTCACAGACCAGAGGAGGTTAAGGAGACATGACAACTAACCACTGTGTGGTCTACTGTCTTGGATTCTAAAAAAGAAAAACATAATGGAAAAACTAATGATAAAGTCTGGAGTTTAGTTCATTGTAATTTACCAAAATTAGTTTCTCAGTCTTGAAAAACATACCATAGTAATGTAACATGATAACATTAGTTAAATAGTATGTTTCCTAAACCAAAACTGGGTGAAGAATATATGCAAACTCTCTGTACTATTTTTGCAACTTTTCTATAAATATAAAGTATCCCCAGTAAAAAACTTAATTTAAAAAAATAGCCATTCTGTGGCTCTTTTAGGCCACTAATTCTCAGTGATAGGAAACAGGGTAAAACCAGTGAAACACATAAGCAGGGGTCCATTGCCACAGTTTGTTTGCAATAAAATAAATTCTCTGGCAAGAAGTAACACTGTGTGGAATACCCTGATTGTGAGTAGGACATCTAGAGATCCATAGGTGGTGGTTTGGAAGAGCTGAGGGTAAAGAAAACAAATCCATATCACACAAGTGTCTATTCCATGAGGAAGGAAGTGTTTATATTTAATTAGTCTGCCACCAGTTTATACCACATGGTGCCATATTGGAAAGTCATTGTTGGTCTTTGCTGTTGACCGATTGGACAATCAGCAGTAATTCTAAACCATTCAATGGAATGATTAAAAGTCCATGCTATTGAACCCATGTGCATATGCTCTTCTTATTGCCACGACAACTTTACTCATTAACCTATTGGGCATAGGGATGGTTGGCAGGGGAAGAAAACTTACTGATACCTACCGACCAGATTATCCTACAGATTTGATTGTTAAGACCCTTGTCTACTGAGATTTGTCTTTGATCAAAACTCACATAAGTCCAAATATCTTAACCCTTTGTGCCCTTTGGAGAGTTCTTTCCACAAACCCCTTTTTAATTATGTTCCTTCCACATACCTGATCATTCAGCCAAACCATTAGTCACTATATATGAATTAGTGTAAATTTATACCTCTAATTGTCTCATCTTCCTGAGAGGGTTTTGCTTCACCAAGGCCACCTTAGTGCCATCTGCAGTGCTTTAGCTGTCCACTCTCACATATTAACAATAAATCATTCAGAACCTTCCCATGATTCTACAGAGTCAGTTGAGAAGAAATAGAGAAGGTGGCAGGAATATAAATCATTGGCAACTGGGCAACATACTCAGACATCTTGTGCCTTCAACTCTTGCTTGAACCAAACTTATATACATAACACTCACTTGACGATGCACTGCTAATGGCCTACTGAACATTGTACTTTGTGGTATTATACAAAATATAGTTCATGACAGGCATCTCATATTGCAAGTTAACATGAGGGTCCAAAATCAAGTATCCACTATCATAATCAAGACATAGAAATATTATTTCACTGCAATAATTCATCTTAGTATATACTTTTAGAAAGATACAATTTCAATGTCAGTAAAAAATATTGTGATAAATATAGGTACACTTTATTGAAAAAGAACACTTTATTGAATAATATTAATGAAGATCTGAATAAAGGAAAATACATGTATTGAACATGGAAAGGAAGACTAAGTTTTTAAATTATATCATTTTATTGTTATTCTATTATGGTTTTCCCAATTTTTCCCCCTTTGCCCTCCTCTACCTAGCCCACCCCACCTTACCCATAGTCTATTCCCACACTGTTGTCCATGTCCCTGGGTTATCCACACATATTCTTTGTCTAGTTCCTTCCCCTTCTTTCCACCACTAAGTGAAATAAGCCAGTCCGTGAAAGACAAATACCATATGATCTCACCTATAAGAAGAACCTAATGAACAAAATAAACTAACAAACAAAGTAGAACTACGGGCATGGAAAAAGGGAACGGACTGAAAGTGACTAGAGGTGAGGGGGAGGGGAATAATGGTAAGAAGACTAAGTTTTAAAGATGACAATGACCTTGCATCAATCTAAAAGTTCAGTACAAACCTAGTACTGAAGTACATTTAGTACATCTAGTACATTAAGTACTACAGAGTTTTGTACATTGAACATGGCAAAATCAATTCTATAATGTATATGAAAACATTAAAAACTAGGAAAAAGTAGTATATTTTTGAGGATGTATCCTGGTTTGCAGGACTCATACTACCAGATGTCAAGATTCGTGTAAACCTCTAAAAATGAAGACAGTATGATGTCGTGAAGAAAGTGCAAAGATAAGAGAACACAGCAGAGATTCCAAAACCATAACTGGGCATATATAGTTCAATGGAGTCTGATATTGCTTTGCAGATGTGGAGTTTCTTCTGCACAAATTAATAATTTATATGGAAAAATTAGATAGGGCTCATAATGTAATTCATGCCTTAAAATTATTACCAAGTATATTAAAATTAATGTGTAAAAACCAAAGCTCTAAAATGTTTAAAATAAAAACATTTTGATGGTTGCCAGATGAAAAAGCGGGGATGAAAGGAGGGGTGAAAAGCGGGGAGGGATTAAGATGGATGAATTGCCAGTTGTGAAAACAGCCACAGTGCAGCAGAGGAACGCAGTCAGTGATGCAGTGACGACTGCGTGTGCTGTCAGAGGGGCGCCAGGCTCCCTGCGAGTTCAGTGCTGAGTTACAGAGATGTCTAAGTACCTAAAGTCAATACAATATTGTATGTCAACTACAATTGAAAATCTTTTAATATTTTTTAAAAGATGAAGTATAAAATTAAAAGGGAAAGAAAAATTCCAAAAAAAAAATTGGTAACTCCATAGGCATGCTTTTTAGCAATCTATAAAAAACAAATGCTTAAGGAAAAGATTAATATATATTATACACCTTATATATTATATTACATATAATATGTGTAATTTCATGAATTTAAAACATCTATTATTCTGGATAATACTGAAGTGAAACAAAAAGGCACAGAATGATAAAGTATATTCACCATATGTAAATCCCAATTCACTGCACATGTTATTTGAATTGTTATTATTCATTGAGCTGAGTTTTGACCATTGAAATGTTCACTATGTTATTTTTGTGCATTTTGGTACCACAAAAAATTTCTAAAATATGTTTAATACATTAAGGTAATATATTGCCCCTTATTTTACCACAGTGCTTTCCTTCTTGTTTTTCCAAATGTTTTATCATAAACAGCAATAGATTATATAAAGGTTATTTTGGGCATCTATTAAGGTCACTAGATTTTCTTAAATCTGTCTTAAATATGTGGAATATTTATCAGTATGTTACTTCATTTTATACCTCTTTGAATTCCTGAAATACTTTATTTACAGTGGAAAATTAATTTATAATGCACTGTCGACTACAGTTTTGTGTTTTAGTTAGAATTTCTGTATAATAAGCAATATTTTCTAGATCCGATGCTTTCTAGCATCAATGAAATCTTAACATTTATATGATATATTTAGAAGATTTTTCTGGGTTATTTTTGTGATTTGGAAATAATACAGTATAGAATATCCATAAATACCTTATAATCTGAAATAATACAATATTCTTCTCTCGTTATTGTTTTCTCTTTTTAAATTCAGTTTAGAAGTATTTCTTTTCTTCCCAGAGATCAATATCAATTTATTTTATGCAATTTTGAGTGATATGTATGATCATTTGTAAACTATTTAGGAGGCTTGATTTTGGCCCAGTGATACCAATTTCATACTTCTACCCTCCAGAATTATGAGAGAATGAATTTATTTTGTTTTAAACCATCACTTTTGTGGTAATTAGGTTATAGAAATCATAGGACACTAACACACTATTATAGTTATTACTATTTCAGGTGACAAGAAACATTTTATTTAAAATGTATCTGATAAAGAAACAGTTGGATAATAATGGATATATTACTATAATGCAACATGATAATAAAATTTTTCAGACTGAAAATATAATTTTTTCTTTCAACTAAAATCTATTCAATGGCAGTGATATTCTTCAGTTTTCTGTGGGTTACGCGTATGGAATTGGAGAAGATTGTGTAATTTTGTGTGTAGGCCATATTTAGTAGCAACGGCAGAAATGGAAACATCCTGAATTCATCAAGGTAATATTTCCTGAATAGCTCAGGTACAGTCTCAGAATCCTTCTGGACACAGCCTCTAAAGAGTCATTATCAGGTGATAAGAGGTAGTAGATGTTTAAAGCCTATGTACTTCATTAAGCAAAAATTGTTAAATGAGAAACTACAAGAAAAAATTGCTATATATTTCTGATTAAAGTTTTTATTTCAGTGTTATTCTCACTTCACCACTCTTACCTTTTTACTTTTATATTTTTCCCAGTCATTGAAATTACAACAATAAAATGAAAATTTCCAACAAATATGCAGCATAGATATATTATTTTGCAGAATATCCTAGTGTCTTATGAATGGCATTCTTTTGGCTGAATATGCATTTCTGAACAAATAGTTTCCTCTGAAATTAAGATATTATATTACTATCTCTAATGTGAAAAAAATCAGAAAGATAATTATTCAGGCTGAATTTTATTTATTTATATAAACTATATTTGCTTTTAAAGAATATTACCCTTATTGGATTGATTATAGTATATATTGGCTTAATTATTTGAGTCATCTATAAAACAAACCAGATGCTCTGTGTATCACACAGATACGTGAACATTGTAAATGCTAAATCTATGGTAGTTGTATAATACTGAATACTGAGTCTGTGTTTGTTTGTCTTGTCAAAAACTGATACACACAGACAACAGCAAGGTGGGACCCAAGGAAAAGGGGGTTGGGAGAGGTTTAAAGGGTAAAGACGGTCAAATATATGGTGATAGAAGGGGACTTGACTTTGGGTGGGAAACACACAATGCAACATGTAGATAAAATATTATAAAGTTGTACCATTAAAATTTATATACTTTTATTAACCAATGTCAGTCCAAAAAATTTAATTAAAAATAAATAAAATAAAAATGAATGAATGAATGAATGAATGAATGAAGAAATTTAAAAAATTGAATACTGATCAAGTAAGGAAGAATTTTAGGTAAAATCTGAAATATTTTGTCCAATTTGGCTACAACATAAACCAGTGACTAAGAATATGGATTTTGGCCCTGGCTGGTGTAGCTCAGTGGATTGAGCATGAGCCCTGTGAACCAAAGGGTCGCCAGTTCAGTTACCCAGCAGGGTGCGTGCCTGGGTTGCAGGCCCAGTAGGGAGCATGTGAGAGGCAACCACACATTAATGTTTCTCTCCTTATCTCTCCTTCCCTTCTCCTCTGTCTAAAAATAAATAAATAAAATCTTATTTAAAAAAGAATGTGGATTCTGGAGCTAGCATCTCTCCATTTGCATTACTCCTCTGCCACTTACTAATTATGTATCAATTTTATTGTTATTCATTGTAATATTTAATAACATTTGTTGATATTCTTGTAATACTTAATACATGTAATATTGATATTTATTGTAATATTTAATATTGCCTGAGAACATGAGATGTTTTCAATAACTTTTATTGGTCTTTCATTATTATACTAGGCTTGCATTTCTAGGATAAGAAAGGTTTAGTGTGCAAAATTGTCTGTTGCATTTGTCATTGCAGCACAGAGCCTAAGGCATGATGTGGTTGCTTCCGAGAGTTTGAGGGGTGGGAAGGGCATGAAGCAGTCAGTCTACTTGGTCCTGGCATATTACCCTTTTTTTGTAAAATTGTTGATTTTTTAATAGTTTTAAAGACTCATGCCAATAATAAAGAAAATTGTTGGTCCGCAATTTAGTTTTTAATGACTTGTAAGATTTTTCTGTTAAGGCTATACTAGCTTCATAATAGAGTAGGGAAATATTTCCTCCTTTTATACTTCCAGGAGAAAAAAGAATTAAGATTAATGACATTTCTTACTTGATGCTTGATAGGATTAATTAATAAAAGATTCTGGGCCTGAATTTTACTTTTGAAAATATTTTTAACAACAAATTAAATTTATTTAACAGTTATAAATTTATTCAGGGCTTTTTATAGCCTTACATAACTTTTTGTAAATTATATTTTGAACGAATTGAAACATATAGTGCTTAAGTTGTCAAATTATTGGCATAAAGTTGTTTTTAGTATTTTCTGATCATTATTTTAATGTCCATAGGATCTTTGCTGATAATTTCTTTATTTTATTACTGATATTGCTGATTCATATTCTCTGTTTTTCACTATTTTAAGGGAAGAGGTAGTCAATTTTGGTGCTAATTTTGAAGAAACAGGTTTTACTTTCAGTCTTTTATCTATTTATTGGTTTTTGTTATTATCTTTATTATTTTCTTTTACCTGTGTTTGTATTAGTTTTTTCTCTCTTATTATGTCTCAAAGTGGAATATTTTGTCATTGATTTTAGAACATTTTCTTTCTCTAATTTTCTCTAGACCCTGTTTTAGCTACATCCTACCGTATTTCCATATATTCCATTCTAATATATGGTACTTCTTTTACAGTTCTGCAATGAAATTATATATATATTTGTACTTTACAAAATCTGTCATATCTGCTTCCCTTCCTGCCTTTTATAGGGAACTTATTGTTCTTGCTCCCCACTGACCCTGTCCTGCTCAATTTTGGTTCTATTTTGTACAGTCTCCATCGTGTGAAGTTTTGTCTTGCCAGGATTTTGAGTAGTATTCGAGTGTTTATGAAGTACAAGTTACCGCAGCACTGTAAATCCAGCATTACTCATGAAATTATTCTGGAGTAATTTTGTCTAGTTTTTATTGCTCTCTCAGACTGGCCCAACATGATTTCCAGGAACTGGAAATTTCAACAGAAGCCACATTTAGTTCCTTGTGTCTCTCCCCATATAAACACCGAGACAATCGAAGTCTTGCAGCTGCCAGTGTTTTGTCCCCACTTACTTGTATGTGTGGGTCTGTAAAAATATTCTGTCACCAAATTTTGCTCAAGATATTGGATAAAGGTCTTTACTTTTACTATTGTAGTGACTTTGTAATTAGATAATTTAGGAAGCTAAAAAGGAGCAACAATTATGACCACGTGATCACCAATTATCTCCAGACTCTCTCTTCTTGTAACAATTTTTATCCTCATTTTACATAACTTAATTTTATGCATCTATGAACTATTTTATAAATTATGTTATAATCTATGAATATTAAAATAGATATATTTTAATAAGCTTAGGGGAAATTTAATTATTCTAATGGGTAGTCATTTTATAACAGGTCAATTTCTAATCTTTCCTAGAATATGAGGTACATATTTAAGAAACATTACATTTCATCTTCTTTTGAAAGTAAAATCTAGATGTCAGGTATAGAAAATATCTACATCATAAGCTTGACAAAACTTTTCAGGGAATTTTGTAGGTAAACCATAACATTGATTTGGTAATGAATATACAGCACAGAATAATTTCTGAAACTAATCCCCACTCATGTCAATTCAGCAGAAAATCAGTTGGGTCAGTAACAATGCAAAACAAATACACTGTGAAAACAAATGGTTTCCCTATATTGCATCTTAACTGCCTTTAGGGTTTTACATGTTTTGCTAAATTGAAATTTCATACACTAGGAATAACTGTTATAACTCTGTAGCTTCGTAACCCTACATTTTTC
>PVKM010026901.1:0-19073 GCA_004027735.1 Carollia perspicillata | reverse complement strand
AATACTTCTACCCCAGCTTTTTTTCCTTCCCATTTTCAAGAAATATATTTTTCCATCTATTTACTTTTAGTCTGTGTGTATCTTTCAACCTGAGATAGGTCTCTTGGAGGCAGCATATATATGGTTCTTGTTTTCTTATCCATTCAGCGACCCTTTGTCTCTTGGTTGGAACATTTAAGCCATTTACATTTAAGGTGATAATTGACAGATATATATTGAGTGACATTTAATTCTTACACTATTTTACTCTGGGTTTTTTTTTTTTTCTGTCCCTTTTTCTTCTTCTTTTCTTCTTAAGTCAAGCCCTTTAACATTTGCTGCAGTACTGGTTTGGTGTTAACAAATTCCTTTAGTGTTTTCTTATCTGGGAAACTCCTTATTTCTCCTTCAAGTTTAAATGATAGACTTGCTGAGTAAAGTAACCTTGGCTGTAGGCCCTTTCTTTTCATCACCTTGAATATGTCAAACTGCTCACTCTGGCCTGAAATGTTTCTGGTGAGAAATCAGATGACAATCTAATTGGTGTTCTCTTGTATGTAACTACCTGCTTTTTTCTTGTGGTTTTTCAGATTTTCTCCTTGTCTTTAATCCTGTCATTTTATGGTATGTCTCAGTGTAGGCCTCTTTGTGTCCAATTTATTGGGACTTTCTGAGTTTCCTTGACTTCTGTGTCTTTTTCCTTCATCATATTAGGGAAGTTCTCATTCATAAGTTCTTCAAACAGGTTCTTAATACCTTGCTCATTCTCTTCTTTGTCTGATATTCCCATGATGTGAATGTTGTTACACTTCATGTCATCCAAAATGTCCCTTGAACTCCCCTCATTTTTTTTTAATTCTTTTTTCTTTTTGCTGTCCTGACTGGATGTTTTTTCTACCTTGTCTTCCAAATCACTGGTTAAATCCTCTGCTTCATGTAACCAACTGTTTATTCCTTCCAGTGTGCAAACAATGTGTAAGTAGTAACACCACATGTATTACTATCTCCACGCTTCTCTTGCTTATAGATGATTCTGTTCATCTCCTCATGGGGACAGTGCTGGCAAGGACAATATAGTTATTTCTTCGCTCCTTACTTGTTTCTTTCCCAGAGAGAAATAGGTTATTTGTTTTCAGAGACCATTGTATGTATTGTGCCATATGCCAGGTAGATAAAGTTGAAAGGAAACACTTAGGATTCTTAGGAAAGGCCAGTTACTCGCCTCTTTTTCTTCATTAATGGTATTATCTGTATCAGAATCAAGACCCTCATTCTCCTAGAATCTATGTGGCAAACACAAGGCCCTCAGGCTAAATCCAGCCTCCACCTTGTTTCTTCCCAGCGGCAGTACCAAGCTCCTTGCCCCTAGTTGAGGAATAGTTACATTTATAAAGTCCTAAAATTGTATTCAGCCCTTTGAAGGCAACCAAGAGGCTGATGTGGCCCCCGGTGAAAATGAGTTCGACCCCCTGTCTAGATTCTCCATTCTGCCATAATTGGAATTATGAGAACAGGCTAAAATTTCCATGCAAGTGGCCAGTCCAGTGTCTTAGAATTCACTTCACTAATGCAATCATGATACAGCAGCATCTAATAGCAGGGCATGGGGGTTGGGTGGGGGAAGTTCTCAGACCTTGTCTCTTTCTCAAGCTAACTTCTCTAAGAACATCTGAATTCTGAGGATTGTGGGGCATGATGGTTAAGGACATTTTAACAATCTACGTGATTTCCTTAGCCCATTTCCTACTAGTTTGAACACAGCAGGAGTAATACCCTAAACTCCCAACACTAGGGGACATCTATAAGTAAAATGGTTTCTATTTTGTTTGAGAATTATGCTTATTTTTACAGGAAAATGCTATTAGGAAAATATTATATGATGGTTAATGGAAAAACAAGTAACAATATTGCAAGCTGAGAAATCTTTCCCAGAAAAGACATATTAAAATGTTGGATAATTTGTTCTAGAGCTTACACACTCAACAACAAGAAGACAAACAACTCATTTTAAAAATATTCAAAGGACTTGAATAGACACCTCTCCAAAGAGGATGTACAGAGGGCCCATAGACCTATGAAAAAATGCTCAACATCACTAGCCACTAGAGAGATGCAAATTAAAACCACAATGAGATACCACCTTACACCTGTCAGAATGGCTATCATCAGAAAATCAACAAACAAGTGTTGACCACAATGTGGAGAAAAGGGTACCCTAGTGCACTGTTGGTAGGAATACAGACTGGTGAAGCTGTTGTGGAAAACAAGTATGGAGTTTCCTCAAAAAATTAAAAATGGAACTGCCTTTTGACTCAGCAGTCTCACTTCTGGGAATATATCCTAAGAAGAAACACCAGTTTGAAAGTACTTATGCAGCCCTATGTTGATAGCAGTGCTACTTATAATAGTCAAGATCTGGGAACAGCCCAATTGCCTGTCGGCAGATGAGTGGTTAAAAATACTGTGAGACATTTACCCAAAGGAATACTACATAACCATAAAAAGAAGGACCTCGCTCGTACCTTTTGCGACAGCATGGGTGGACCTGAAGATTATTATATATTTATAATAATAAGTCAGGTGATGAAAGACAAATACCAAATGATCTCACTTATATGTGCAATCCAATGAACAAAATAAATGGGCAAACAAAACAGAAACAGAGACAAGGATATATGGAACAGACTGACAGCTCTCAGAGGGGAGGAAGAAAGGGGGCACTAGATGAAAGAAGGTGAAGGGATTAGCTAAAAAACATACATGCATGACCCATAAACACAGACAACAGTGTGGTGATGGCCAGAGGGAAGGGGAGGGCAAGGTTGGTGGGAAGGTGGGCAAAAGGGGGAGAAAGGGAGACATCTGCAATAATGTAAACAAAAATAAAGTAGAAAAAATAAAAATAAAAAATATAACTAAACTCAGAAAAATGCTGGATTTTTAAAATGTTTTTCAAAATATAACTAAACTGGAATGAAAATAAGTGAAGTCCTCACCAGTCAGGTCAGACTGAACAAATGAGGTAAGCACCTGATGAGGTCGGTGTCTTCAGCTTTAATAGTCTATTTGTGGGTTAAGGGCAAAAGAGCTTGGACCACATATTGGGTTGGCCAAAAGGTCTATTTAGTCTTTTCCATGAACTGAAAGGCACATTTTTCATTTTCACCAATAACTTTATTGGTTTGGATATTTTGAGTATGTCAGCTATCTCCTGCTACTGGGTAGAGGCCTGGGGTTCTGCTAAACATCTTCCAATGCACAAGACAGCCCCATAGCAAAGGAATTATTTGGCCAAAATGTCAAAAGTACCAACAAACTTCACAAACCTCTTTTGTCACGTTTGATCAGTCACAGCACCTTCTCCATACACTGCACAGATCTTTTTTGCATTTCAGTGGCATTTTTACCTTTCTTGAAATAATAAAGCATAATGCACTGAAAATGTTTCATGTTTTCTTCCATCTTCAGTATTAAAATGGCTGCACAAAAGTCCACCAATTTTGATAAGCTTTTTTTTAACTGCACTCTGACATGACAGCTGTCACAATACAACCTGACAAAATTGTTTTGAATGAAGTTAAAGACAACTAAGCACTAGTGGAGCCACCATAAGGAAAAAAACTAAATAGGTTATTGGTCAACCCAACACAAATTAGGAGTTGTATCAGAGATATTCCCACATAAAGCTGGGACAACAAAAGGCAACTCTTTGATGAGTGACGATGAAAATTTTCTTCCACCACTCTTAAGAAGATGATGAAGAAAAATTTCTTCAGAAAAAAGGTCCAAGGATTATGAGCTCACTCTCTCTCGTACACAGAGAGAGAGAGAGAGACATACGCATGCGTGTTCGAGAAATCAAGCCACCATGAACAATTAAGTTTTTGGAGAAACAAAAATCAGGCAATTAGACCTGCGAAGATGGCAGATATTCAAATGACCATGTAGAATACGAAATGAGTATATGCTTACCATTTTTAAGTAAACAAATAATTAATAAAAGCATGACTAAGAAATAAGATTGGACTGTGAAAAAAATGACCAGGCAGGCAGTTTAGAAAAAGAGAAATAAAACCTCTACATATTAAAATTACAATTAGAAATTTAATGAAAGTTTAAAAAGCACAATTTATCATAAGAAATCAAATTAAGAGAAGCAAAGACCCATCGTAGACATGCTTGTTGTAGTGATTGTTTTAAGAGAAAAGCCTGGGAGTAATCTGTGTGGTCAATAATGCTTTAATTAAATAAACATGTTAAGCTTTTTAAAAAGCAGATTAGATATAATTTAAGAAATAATTAGTGAATCAGTTAATTAACTTGTGTTAATATTATTTAGTAATATCTACAAGTATATGTTTATATTGATTTAATGTTTTATGTCCATATAATTTGCCTTTGATTTCAATTTACAAAGCACTTTTACTTATAAATTTACATTATTCTGACAATAACCCATGGGATTTTAGGGTAGACATTAATTCCCCAAATAGATTGTAAATTCTTTTAGACAGAGACTGAAATGTAGCTTTGGTTCCCCACAAATAATCACATGCAAACAGCAGGTACCTGTTGAATATAGTTAACGCCAATCAATGCTTCTCTGATTTCGAATGCATTTGAACAAAATATATACTCTGTCTTTAAAAATCTTTCTCTAGCTTAAAAGTAGCTATTTTTCACAAGTGATTTTGAAATCCTGAAATTTAAGTTTTAGAAAGAAAACAACATGTGTAAAGACTACTTAATTGGGAGCCTAGAGACCCAGATCTGCCCTGACATCGTCATTTGATTTTGGGCAAAGGAGGAGTACAGTTGAATTAGGTAAATATTGATTGCCTACCAAGTGCCAGACACTGTTTGGTAATTTACATATGCTATAATCTCATTAGTCTTTTGAGACAATGCCCCACAGGGATCTTTTTCTGTGTAACACAATGCAGAAAAGAATTATTATTTACTAGGTGCTATATTTTATGTCAGGCTCTGTGCCAGTTGCTTTACATATATTTTTTTCTTCAGCCAATTCTTCTAGCATCAATATGGCATATTCTCACAAAAACCTCTCCTGCCGGAGGCAGCGTGCCAATGGGACACTCTCAAGACTGCTCTGCCCCACTGGCTTTTTTAAAGATCCACAGTGGGAAGAGGGGCCAGAATGAAGGCAAAGTCTCACCAACCTTTCCCACAGCCTGTGGTAGATGAGCACAGGGGGCTCATGCACTCGACTCCCCAAAACGAATTGGTAAGTACCAGCTCAGGGGAACTTCCAATCAGAGCCTTGGAGAGGGGCAGGAACTACACACCAAGGTCCATTATTGTAAGGGATCTGTAACATTTTGCTCACCTTGGTTACAACCTCATTTGTGAAAATTATCTTATATACTTAGGCTCTACCATAGACTGCTGGAAACACCCAGATGAGTCACTCAAGAACATAAAACCTAACGCAGACCAGGGGAGCCAAAAACTAAAACTAAAGCCAGGATCATGACAGAAGTCCAGCCACTGAAGCTGGCCCAACCTATGATATGGAAGTAAAAGAACCACGAAGTCTAAGTGGAGACAGACATTGCTTCCCTGGAAATATTGGTAGATAAGTTTAGAGAATAATAATAGCAGCAAATTCTTAAGTGGGGCTCGCTTAATGCCAAGCACTGCTCTGAGTGATGTGATCATATATATTTGCTATAACGAATACATATATACATAAATACATATATTCATTTAATCCTGAGCAGCACCGTTAGTCCCATGGTCAGATGCGGACACATGTACTAAGATCACAGGTAACCTGTGGCAGAGCCAGGTCCAAATGCAGGCAGTCTGGCTAGAGTCCAAGGTCCTCACTACTAACTCCAACACCTTTCACACATTGATCAAGCCCCCTTATTACAAGGGTATACAAAGAACTTTGGTGACCAAAACATAATACATGATACACATATTTACATTAGTTGCATAGGGTGCTTATGGAGTGACAATTCCTGGGAGATTTAAGTCTGCAAACCTACTCGCCTCACACAACAAACTTGAAGAAGTGTGCAGCCCAGTGATTAGAACTCGGTTTCCGGGTACCCTGGCCCAACCCTGCACTCATTCATTCTCATGTCTTCATAGCGCCGTCCGTGCCCCGGCGCAAACCTCTCAACTTCCCTTTAACCTGTGGTTCCATGATAAGACACCTTTCCAGCTCAGTGGGAGTGGTGGAAGCTACTTTCCTTCAAGGTCTCCCTCTTTTCCATAAAATCCTCTTCCTCCGTCTCCATTGCCCCTTGGTCCTTTAAGTCCCTCTAGGGCACATACCTCTATTATAGTGATGTTACATCCCTTTAAAAGCTGCAGCATGGAGCCCTTAAAACACAGAGAATGTGTGAGCTCGTCCCTGATGACATGAAAGGAAGGAGTAGCTGCAGAGCATTGGTGAATGGGTCTGTGGAGGTGTGTGTGAGAATAATCAACCCGAGGTGTGATGTGGGAGGAAAGTATAGAAAATATACACAATGGGTGATAGAAGCAACTAAAGGAGGACAAGCAGATGAGTTCCCAGACCTTATGGAAAAAACGACTTGGGCCTAAAGGCCAAGTAGCCTGACAGTCTCTTTCCTCTCACGTCTCCTTTCTCTGCCCCAGTTCCTTCCATCTCTCTCACCTCTAAATCTCTTCTATTTCGGAAATCAGAGTAGGGATTTAAGACCAGACACTCAATTCCAAGAAGTAGATTAACTCCTTCCATAATGTTCTTTTAGCACTCACAACCCTCACCATACCATGAAGTCTGAGTGCTAAAATACAGTCACTTCTAATATAACAGAGATATTTGTTTAGAAACAGAAATATAAACAGCCCATGAAACTGAGAGCACTTTTACTTATAAATTCACATTATTCTGACAATAACCCCTTCGGATTTTTAGGATAGACATTAATTGCCTAAATAGATTATAAATTCTTTGGAAAGCAGGGACTGAAATGTAGTTTTGGTTTTCCACAAATAATTACATGCCATCAGCAGATACCTGTTGAGTCAACCCTGCTCATTTAAATGACAACACTTCTTTTTTAAAACACTGCTCAGGGTGTTGTCGATGAGAAGTATGTTTCACCATGCAAACTCTTCTGGTAGTGGAATTGGAGACTTTGAGTGTCCTGTCCGGGAAGTTAAATTTTACCCCACACTGTCTTCCTGCCTTGCCACAGAGAATAATCCCAAGAGATGTCTGAAATACTCCTCACTCTTTCCATTTATGGTCATGACTTATTCCCAACTAAGTGCTCGTGTCTTCCTCATTACATTGGCCTCAGAGTACTGCCAAATTCGATTTCAGAGGAAACTTTTGAAAGGATGCAATAGGCCTCAATAACAAGAAAAGAATATTGATAGCCAGAAAGAGAAGCAAGGTGCCTTAGTATCGTGTCAGCATCCTGCTTTAGAGATCGGGGAGGTATGACAAGCATGACTGCTATTATTGCTGGAGCATATTGCATTCGGCTCTGAGGAAGCACGACTGTGAAAGTGTGTCCTGAGGTATTGTCACTTCATGCATCAGGCATTGCTAGTAGTTATTTCATTTAAGATACGTTGGTCTGTTTACTCCTCCTGTCTTCTCACAGAGAAAATGTTAACCGTGGAAAAAGAATATCCGATGTTACAAATTATCTAGCTTGCTAGTCTCATTTCCCTTTTAGTATGCAATTATTTGTTTAGCTTCCTTTAGCAAGTGAAATTTCAAGGGCATTTCAAGGAATATAAATATACATAAAAAGGAAGTAGAGCCCCAAAGAATTTTTCTTAGTCTTTTTTTTTGTATTCAGGAACAGCATTGAATCATGCATATGTATGAATAAACAAAATCAGGTTAGCTAAGAAATTGGAAATTGCACTCTACTAGAACATTCGTCTTGCTCTAGAGATCTTTGTTACAGATTTGAAGGACTAATAAAAAATCACCAGCATGACTGAAACAAATGTTTTTTATGAACTTGGGTTGTTAATAGTCTTTTTACCTTCTCCTAAGGATGTAAGCAGATTCCTCACTTGTCCTCAATACCTGAAATTATGTTAACACCGTCCAAAATACACACTAACAAGGTAGATTTAAAAATGCCATAAATTATAGTGGGGATAGTGGAGATTTTGACAAAGCAAAATAGAATTTTAAAGCAGTAAAAAGAGATACATATTAGATAGAGAAATAGATCAATGAATAAACAGAAGGTGTGGAGATATAAATATAGATTTTAAACAGATCAATAGTAGCATGAAATAGACATAAATAATTAGTTAATCATCATTTTTCTCTTAAGGCAAGAAGTAACCCCTTTCTCCAGAAGAAATTACCAGGATCACAAGAAGCACGGAATAGAAAATAAACTCAAAATGCTGCTTTTGTTTACCTTGACGGTGTGCCTGGAAGTGCTTTCCCTGAGAATCCACAGGCAATGGTCTTCCGTTCTAAGCCCTGACAAGTCACTCCCAGTGGAGGCCAAAATTGATCAATTTTGCAGAAACTGAAATAGATAAGAAACAGCAGCTAACAAGCTTCCTGGTATCACTGGGATGACTGGTGGTTGCCATCCTCTTAAACTGCATGACTAGGTGCAAATGGGGCACCTGCCCCCAGCCTTGCCCTCTCCCTGCCCACCTCAGTTGGACAGCACCCCTGCTGGGCGTGCCCAGTTCCATTCAGCCTGAGGCCATCTTGCCATCTGCTTCCTCAATTCCTAGTGTTGCCCACAATTTATTTTCCTCTCACTAATGAATGATGATGCAGGATGAGAGGCAGAGTCAAGCCTAGTAGTATAGGATGAGGCTGTGCACTTTCTCCTTCTCCATTAATCACAAAGAAATGGTTTCAATGCCAGCTGCCCAACTGTGTGAAGTCTGTAAACTTGAGCAACCTTGTTGAAACTGAGCTACAGTTCAATCCCTCCGTAAAATCGGGGTATATATTATCTTTCTCTCAAGACTGTCGTGAGGTAGAAATGAGTAATTCACACAAAAGTACTTAAAACACTAGGTGGAATATGAAGAGGAGTAAATAGTTATTATAAGCATTGATTGAATTAATTCCATAAACATATTTTGAGCTTTTTCCATATATATATAGTGATATTATAAGGATATAAAAAGTAAGACACAACACTGATCTTTCAAAAAATTCCTATTTTAGCCCAAGGTAAATACCTATTCTCCATAATGCATAATCAAACACATCAGAAAAGGCATATGTGTAATTAGAGTTTGAAAATAAAGAGAGAGAGAAAAGGGAGAAAAACTACTTTTAAAAATGATGGCTGCATTTTTGCAAGTTTAATGAAAATCACCACCCCACAAATGCAAAAAGAATCTCAACCAAGCCCAAGAAGGAACATACAAAGAAAACAATGCCAAAACAACTGCAGTCAAATTATAGGAAAAAACAAAGATAAAAAGAAAATCTTAACAGAACCTGGAGAAAAAAAGATACATTACAGGAGAACAAAAATAAGAATAATTTCTGACTTCTGAGAAGAAATAACCCAAGCCAAAGACTATGAATTGCATCATTTAATTGCTGAGAGAAAACAAAAACTCAACTAAAAATTCTATATTTAGTGAAAAGTTATTTCAAAACTGAAGATGAAATAAAGACATTCATGTAAGCAAATAGAGGAAAATTCATAGCCAGTAAATCCACACTACAAGAAATAGTAAAGAAAGTCCTTCAGGCTGAAGGGAAATAACACCATATAGAAAGACAGATTACAAGAATAAATGAAGAACATAAAAATGGTAAAATAGTGGAAAAATATAATGGATTATTTTCTTTCTTTAAAGTATTTAAAACACAAAAATAATAAGGTATCGTGTGGTTAGTAACATAATAATATATGTCACATGTTCAACAAAAAGTGTATGAAGGAAAGGAGGGAGATGAATTGGCATATACTATTATAAGGCTCTCACACTAAACATGAGCAGGTACAAGATCAATTTATAATAAGCTGTTAGAGGTTAAGCACCCATATTATAATG
This sequence comes from Carollia perspicillata, assembly GCA_004027735.1. Classification (NCBI taxonomy): domain Eukaryota; kingdom Metazoa; phylum Chordata; class Mammalia; order Chiroptera; family Phyllostomidae; genus Carollia; species Carollia perspicillata. Next base: position 9,077 of record PVKM010026901.1, on the reverse strand, counting down.
CCTAGAGCAACTACAAAAAAATAAATGACTAAAACAAAATGTGATAACTAAAAGTTAGTAAAGGAAACAAAATGAAACAAAAAATAACGATCATTCTAAAATAAGCTAAAACACAGGAACAAAGAACAGAGAAAAAAATAGAAAATATAGCAAAATGGTAGACTTCAACTCAACAATATTAATAATTGCATTAAATATAAATGTACACATGCTATAATTTAAAATCGGATTTTCAAACTGGATAAAAGGGAAAAGATACAACTACAAGAGACAGAGTTGAATATGAAGATACAGGGAGTGGGAAGAAAAAGGATAAAAGAATATGCACCATTAAGTGTAAACATGCAAAAGCTGGTTTATATCAGACAAAATGAAATTCAAAACAAGGATAGTACTGGAAAATTTTAAAGACATTTGATAATGATAAATGTGTCAATTTATTAACAGACACAGCAATATATAATGACTGTGTATATAACAACAGAGCTTCACATACATGGAGCAAAACTAGATCCAACTAAAGGAAAAAAAATGGAGAAAACCATGACTGTGGTTGGAGAAGTGCACAGAAAAGCACTAAGGATACAGAAAACTGAAATAGCACTATCCATCAACTTGATCTATGTGACATTAGTCAGCCAACCAGAGCAGAATACACATTCTTTTCAAGTACACATAGAACATTCATCAAAATGAATCATACACACACATCAAGCCTTTGTACTTTTTTTCAAAGAAACAAAATTACATACAGTATGCTTTCTGATCATAGTGAACTATAAAGCAGAGAAACACCACAACTTTTTCTTTGAAAATATTAATAATATTGATAAGCCTGTAGAAAGACAAATTTAAAAAAAGAAATGAGCTATCAAGCTAGAAAGAGACATGGAGGAGCCTTAAATGTACATTACTAAGTGAAATAAACCAATCTGAAAAGGCTCCATACTGAAAGGCTACAAATATGTCACACTCTGGAAAAGGTAAAACTGTAGAGACAGAGGAAAGGTCAGTGATTGCCGTAGGTTTAGAGCAAAGAAAGGAGAGATGAACAGGTGAGCACAGGGGATTTTCAGAGCAGTGAAACTACTCTGTGTGGGACCTTAAGGGTGCGTACACATCATTGTGCATTTGCTAAAACCCAGAGAATGTACAATACATAGTGTAAGCCCTAATGTAAATTATGGACTTCAGTCAACAATAAGGTATCAATATTGGTGAATCACTATAACAAATCAACAACACTGATGCAAGATGTTAATAATAGGGAGAAACTGGGGGAGAGGAGTACATGAAAACTCTGTACTTAAAACTAAATTGTTCAGTAAACCTAAAACTTCTCAAAAATAAAGTCTATTTTTAAAGTAAAGATAAAACACAAATAACTAATATGAAAAAAGAAGAAATATGATTACACATTTTATACATATTTAAGACAATGAGGGAATGGTATGGAAACTTCATGCCACTAAAATTGTCAGCATACATAAAGTGGTCAAATTCCTTGAAAGAAACAACTTGTTGGAGCTGAAATGAGGAGAAATTGAAACTATAAATAGCCCTAAATCAGTTAAATAACTGGGATCCATAATATAAAAATTTCCCAGGTAGCTTTACTTGTATATTCTAGCAAATATTTTAAAAATAAACATTACCAACATTACAGAAAATCTTTCCAAAAATAGAGACTAAAAGAATGCTTCTCAGCTTGTTTTATAAGGTTGTATAACTCTGACTTTTTGTATAACAGCTGACAAAGACATGGCAAGAAAAAGAAATTACAGGCCAAAAATTTAAAGAGTATATTAGTAAGTGAAATCCTATAACATTTGAAAAAGAGTAATACCACATGATCACATGGGGTTTGTCCCAGGAACATAAAGTTGGTTTGACACTCAAAAACCAATCAATTCAATTAATCATATTACGAAAATACAGAGACAGACTTATAGATGAAGAGCAGGCTGACAGCTAGTGGGGTGGGGGGCTGGTTAGAGGGTGGAGGGGTTGAGCAAAAAGGAAAAAGGACTCACGAACACAGACAACAGTGTGGTGATTGCGAGGGGGCAGAAGAGTATAAGGGGACTAAATAGTAATGCAAAAAAATACAATAAAGATTAATTTTTTAAAAAAAAAGAAAAGAAAGGAGTAAAACCAAATGATCATCACAATGGATGCAAAAATTAACTTGACAAAATACGACATCAGCAAATATAATTCAACTCAACAAAGCAGTAATAGAGGTCATCTATTAAAATAATAGCGCCATTTAATGGTGAAAAACTGAATAATTTCTCCTCAGAGATCAGCAGCAAGACAGGAAGGTCTGTCCTCAACACAACTATTCTACATTGTACAGAAGATACTAGCAAGTGCAGCCAGGCAAGAAAAAGAAATAAAAGCGTACATATTGTAAACAAAGACATAAAACAGTAATTATTCACAAACAATATGTGTACTTACAGAAAATCTGAATGAATCCACATATCAAATATAACTACAAGAATAACTAAGTTAAGCAAGTATCAGTTTATAAGGTTAGCATGCAAAAATTATTGAATTTTTATATACTGGCAATTAAGAATTGAATTGAAATAAAGAATGCTATTAATAGTAGCACCCATGATATTAAATGCAAATATTCACTTATAAATTACCAAATATGTGCAAGACCTGAACATTGAAAACTACAAAATACTGAAAGAAGTTAAAGATAACTTAATTAAATGGGAAGATATACCTTACTGAAAGATTGAAAGTTTTAATATTGTTAAGAAACTATGTTCATATTTTGAAGTCCTAGCCCCCTGAACCTGAGAATGTGACTCAATGTTGAGACAGATCATTGAAAGCGGTAATTAGGTGGAATAAAGTCATACGGGTAAGCTGTAATTTAATATAATCAGTATCTTTATAAGAAGGTTAAGTCAGGAAAGACACACCAACCCAGCGGTGACTGTGAGAACACAAGAATGCGGCCCTATACAAGCCAAGAAGAAAGGGCATGAGGAAGTTAGGGGAGTGAGGAAACTTGTAGACACTTTGACTTTGAACTTCTAGCCTCCAGAATTGTGAAAAAATAAATTTCTGTTGTATAAATCACCTAGTCTGTGATATTGTTATGGTATTCCTAGCAAACAAATACATTTTCAATTTTCCCCAAGTTGATCTACAGATACAATGCTATTGTAATCAAAATTCAAGTAGGCATTTCTGTAGAATTGATAAACTGATTCTAAAATGTATATGGATAAGGAATGAGTAATTCCTTTGGTATAAAACCAAAATGATCTTGAAAAAGAATATAGAAAATTTACACTGCCTGCTTTAAAGACTTGTAACAAAGCCATTGTCATCTAGGCCATGAGGGATAGGTTAGACAAATGGATCAAATGAACAGAACTTAAAACGCACAAATACACCCACATATATACCATCATTGGTTGTTTACGAAGGTACCAAGGAATTCAGTGGGAAAAAGAATCTTTTCAGCAAATGACTCTGGAGCAACTAAGTAACCACGTGAAAAAAAAAAGAATTTGAACTCCTACCTGACACTATGTACAAAAATTAATTTGAGATATATTATAGACACAATCACAAAAGTAAAAACTACAAAGCTTCTAGAAGGAAACATAGATTATTTTTATGTCAGGGTGGGCAAAAATTTTTTACACAAACCTCAGAGTATTAACAAGAAATATTTTACAAATTAAACCTTAACAAAAAGTAAAGCTCTATCTGTCAAAACAGAGAAAGAAAATAAATTGGCCAAGCAAGCACATCTAACATAGTACTTATAATCAGAATATATAAAGAACCCCCACTAATCAACAGTAAGAAGACAACTCTACTTGAACAACAATTAAAACAAAATAAAAAAATAAAATAAGGCAATTAAAAAAAAGAAGACAACTCGATGAAAATATCAGCAAAAGATTTTAACAGACTAACAACACAAGATATCTGAATGTCCAATACTCAATGAAAAGGTGCTCACTACCATTAATTGTCAGGGAAATTAAAATTAAAATCACAACGTGACATCTCTACATATCCAACAAAATGGCAAAAATTAGAAAGATATCTCTAAATGTTGGAACTTTCTTACATTGCTGAGAAAAGTGTAAAGTTGAATGATTACTTTTAAAAACTTTTTGGCAGGTTTTTTTCTTAAGTTAAAAATACACTTACCACATGACCCATTAATTCTACTTTTAGTTATTTATTCAAGATAAATTCAAATACATGTCTATGAAAAGACTGTAGAAGAATTTTTATAACATTCTTATTTGCTAATCCTGAACTGGAAAAGACTCAATTGTCTATCAAAAGATTAATAGGTAAACACGCTGTAGCGTGTTTACACAATTGATACTACTCTGCAATAAAACACTCTCAATGCACTTAAAATTTGTACATTTAACTGCATGTAAATGGTACCTCAATAATATTAAAATATATATTATGTCAGAAGTTGAGAATTATTAAGAGAAAAAAAGTAAATCTGAGGGAGAAAATGGGGAGTGCAGGGGATAATGTGTTTCTATTTTACATATGATGATCTGAGTCCCCTTCGGGATATCCGGCATTTATGGAAGAAACTTGAAGGAAGTAATTAACTAAGGGAGTATGTTCCAGCCAGGCAGAGGGATCAGAATGTGCAAATGCCTTGAGGCAAGAGCATGCTTGTCTTCCTCAAGCAGCAGCAAACAAATCAATGTGGCTTACGTGACTTATTCAAGGAGCATGTATTAGGAAGTAAGGTTCAAGAGGACAAGGGTTAAGATCACATAGGTCTTGAAAGTCTTTGTAAAGACTCAGGGGTTAGCTCTGAGAAAGAAGGAAGCCATAGGAAGGCTTTGAGCAGAGTGGCAAGATCAGTTACAATGGCTGTGGGATGAGAATAAACTCGTGGCATGAAACAAGCAAGGACAAAAGCAGAGAGATGCATTAGAATACTATTTTGGTGGCTTGGACAAAAGTAGTGGTGGTGAAAAGTGGTCTAGATATATTTTGAAAGCAGAGGCAACAGGCTTTGCTAACGAATAGGATATAGAATATGAGAGAAAGAAAGAAGTCAGGAAGACATCTGAGTTTTTAGCCAGAGCCCTGTTAGGAGTCGACCCCAGTCTTTGTTGCCCCAGAACTAGCTAGTATTTACAGCTGGTTTCCTCCCCCAAAATACCACTGATAAATATTACTGATGCCTGCCCAATCCAGCTCAGCATGCTGCCAGGCCCTGGCCCTTTAAGAATCATCCAGGCCTACCTCCCACCTTCCCTTCAGAACCTGCCTTTCCAACTTTATTTCTCTGGTTAAATCCAATTTCTGCCTTCTGCCTCATTTCTTTGGATTTGGCCTTCATTTGGACCCTCTGGTGCCCAGCTTTTCCTTCATCTACAGACATTATCATTTTGGATTCCCCTTGGCCTGACCCTGCTCCACATTCAGATGTCTTATGTAACTGCTAACTGACACCTTTGCATTAAACCCCAAGCCTGACAAGAGGCCCACAGAAGCTTACAGTGGCCAGGAGAGAAATTCAGACATCATAAGTTTTCAAAGAAGACTCCTAGGTAAAACCATGCCCTGCACAAAGGATGAGAACAAAGCGTTATGTTGGGGCTGAAATCCAGCTCTTGCTCTGGTCTCCAAGACCTGAGCCCCAGAGCTAGGCTGCAGCCTAGAGGAGGCCATACATTTTTCCTAATTCATCCACTCAAAGTAGATGCCTTTTATGTAGGGCACTTTTCCCTAATTTGCCCAAAGGCAACATATGTACAAAAGAAGTCTCTGTTCTATGGCCAGACAAGTATGACTCTGATTCACAAAAGTTGGATTTTTTTCCCCCAGAAACAATGAGAACTTTAATATAGCACCTTAAATTGCTGTATTTCATACTTAAATTTTTGAAAAAATTCAGTTGAAAGAGGAGACCAGGACTCCAGTCAAGATGGTAACATAGGCAGACATGGCTCACTTATTCATACAACCACATCAAAATTACAACTAAAGTATAGAACAACCATCACTCAGAACTGTCATAAATCGAGTTGAATGAAAGTCTAACAACTATGGAATGAAAGAAACCGCATCTATCAAGACTGATAGAAGGAGCACAGGCGTGGAACAGGCTGGTCCCACATCCTCGTGTGGTGGATAAAAATCTGGGAGGGGTATCTCGGAAGTAAGGAGTCCCAGACCCACACCAGGCCCCAAGCCCAGGGTTCCATGCTGAGAAGATAAGTCCCCACAACTTCTGGCTGCAAAAACCAGTGGGGATTGAATTGGTGGAAGAAGCTTCTGGAGCCCCAAGCAGTTCCTCTTCCAGAACCCACAATGCACTCACCTACTCAGACTCACTCCCTCTGGGCTCCAGCACCAGGGTAGCAGCTTTAAAGGCACCAGTGGCACTGAGGAAGAAACTGAAGTGTCTGACATCAAGGTGAACAGAGGCCAGTGCTCCTGTGCTAATCCCACCCCTCACAGAGCTGGCAAGGTGATGCCATATCTGAGACCACATCAACCTGGCTAACACTGTTTGACCCTCCTTGGAGATTTCCAGAGACTCTGCCCCACCCAGTTGCTTTTCCAGGCTGGTCTTGGCTAGTGCTTCACAACTTCCTAAATCCTCTCAAATGAGAAACAGCTTGTTTCAGCAAGCCCCAGGCCCATCACTAGCAGCAGCCAGCCTAGATTCACATCTTGGCTTTGCCTGTGAATCTCCAAGCCCAGCACAAGTAGCAGGCATCTCAGATTGCTTTAGCTCAGGCAGGGAGCCTCAGGCAAAACACAGGAGGGGGCTGACCTTGACCTGCACCACCTGGGAAACCCCAGGGCCAACACAACCAGTGGACAGCTACAAACCATGTCAGAACACCACTACCATGTACCCGCCTAGCTGATCCTCCATGGAGGGTGGAGGTTGACAGTCAGGTGTCACAGCCAGTCCTTGCAGCTGACTGGCCTGGGTAAATCCCTCTCACTGACCTGCCAACAGCAGCTAAGACTCAACTGGAACAGGAGGGTGTACTCAGCCCACACAAAGGGCACATTTCAAGCACCTCAAGCTTGGGCGATAGGGGAGGATGTGCCACTAAAGACTTAACTACACTTAGTACACTTAGTGTTAGGCCATGCTACCAAGACATGGAGTCAAAGCAACTTCACCTAAAACATAGAAACAAACACAGGAAGGCTACTAAAATGAGAAGACAAAGAAAAATGGCCCAAATGAAAGGACAGATCAAAACCCCAGAAAAAGAGCTAAACAAAATGGAGATAAGCAATCTATCAGATGCAGAGTGCAAAACACCGTTTATAAGGCTGCTCAAGGAACTTAGGAAGGACCTCAGCAGCATAAAAAACATCCTGTCAGAAGTAAAGAATACACTAATTGAAATAAAGAACAATTATCAGGGAAAAAAACAGTAGAGTAGGTGAAACCAAGAATCAAATCAATGATTTGAAACATAAGGAAGCAAAAAACAACCACACAGAAAAAAAAAAGAAGGAAAAAGATCCAAAAAAAGAAGCAGCCTCTGGGACAACTTCAAGAATTCCAACATTTGCATCACAGGGTTGCCAGAGGAGGAGAGAAAGAGCAAGAAATTGGAAATCTATCTGAAAAAATAAATAAAGAAAACTTCCCTAATTTGGTGAAAAAAAATAGACATGAAAGTCCAGGAAGCACAGAGAGTCCCAAACAAGATGGATGCGAAGAGGCCCACTCCAACACACATCATATTTAAAAGGCCAAAGGTTAAAAATAACATGAGTATCTTAAAGGCAGCAAGAGAAAAGAAGTTAGTTACCATACTGTTGCCAGATGGGAGGGGGTGAAGGAGAATGGGTAAAGAGGTGAGGGGACTAAGTATGAATAGGTAGTTACAGAATAGCCATGGGGAGGTAAAGTACAATATAGGAAACGGAGTAGCCAAAAACTTATACACATGACCCATGGACATGAACAATAGTAAGGGGACTGCCTGAGGGAGTAAGGGGTGCAGGGTGAAGGGGGACAAGAGGGGGGGGAAATCAGGACAACGGTAATAGATTAATCAATAAAATATAAAATAAAGAAGAAAGAAAGAGGAGAGCAAATTTATCGGCACGTCAGAAGGCTTTTTTTCTAGGGAGTATCCCTTGCCTGATCCCACTTGGGCACATGGTTGTTTCTCCTCTGATGCAGAAATGCAGATGGCTTTTTCTTATTTCTGCTGAGCATGGTTCCTTTTTCTCTGGTGTTGTCCGCATTGAAACTGAGAGGCTGACATCATTGTGCAATTCAAATAGTGAAAGTTGAACTTTGAACGGTAACTGGAGATCTGAGCAGATAAAAGCATCTGACAAGAGTTTGTACTTGACTACACTGGCATCCCTTCTCTTCTGAATAATAATATAACCAACTCAACACCCTCTATTTTCCTGCTGTTGCAATGTTGAATTTAAGCGTCAATATGACCCGACTATTTATTGGGTAAGAACTCAATTAATTTGTGTCCAGACACTTTAATTGTTCTTCATTCACATTTGACCATTGTACTTGGTCCCTGACCGCTGGTCCCCACTTTTGCATGGAAATCACCCTCTCAGTAGCAACACATCATGCACCGGCATACAGCCACTCTCGCTGATTCTGACTCTTTTCTGTCACCATGGCTGCTGAATTTCCTTGAACATATCTCAATGATAAGTTCAGAGGAACTTCTTTTTTAAGATAGAGTGCAAAAATTATAAATCCTGATAAGCTCTTTCCATATCATAATTCATAAAGGATGTCTTGTAGTGGTGTGAAGAGCACTGAACTGTATGCAATGCACACACTAAGGACTTCATTAATATTTGTTAAATGAAGTAAATGAATGGGTAAAAAAAAACTATGGTACATTTACACAATGGAATTCTATGCAGCGGAAAGAAAGAAGGAGCTCCTACCCTTTGCAACAGCGTGGATGGAACTGGAGAGCATTATGCTGAGTGAAATAAGCCAGGTGATGAAAGACAAATACCACATGATCTCACCTTTAACAGGAACCTAAGCAACAAAACAAATAAGCAAGCAAAATATAACC
>PVKM010026900.1:0-19081 GCA_004027735.1 Carollia perspicillata | reverse complement strand
AAATTTCCATTTATAAAATCAATGTTCTAGGTCTGTAATGTACAGCATGGTGACAATACTTAATAATATTGTATTGTATGTTTAAAAGTACTTTGGAAAGTGGATCTTGACATTTCTCATCATAAGAAAAAAAATATAACTACGTGTAGTGGTGGATGTCAGTGGGACTTGGGATTATTTCTCAGTGCAGACAAATATTGATCATTGTATTATACACAAACTAATATAATGTATGTCAAACATACCTCCATAAAATTGTTTTTAAATTTAAAAAACAGAATAAGGGAGAGAACTCAACCTTATTCGGGGCTGAAGTCCGGAGTCGTGGAGTGAAGGCGTGTCGTAAGAGTAAAGGAGGGGACTTCCGCAGCTCGCGTGCCTGTCCGAAGCCTACGGAAGAAACCTGGGGGATGCCCAGTGAGGAAGTTTAATTTTCACTCCCGGGGCCTCAGGGGGCAGCCTGGAGACCCCTGTTCAGAGACAGAGATAAGAAACAGATTTCGAGGGAACTGCAACTTCATCTGGATGATTCCCCAGACAAACACCAAGAAAACTTCCAAAACCACCAAAGAAGGCCATAAAGTTTTAAAAGAGCTAGGTTTCTTGACTTATTTATTGGGCCATCCAGGAAGAGGTTATTGAGGATAAAAAAATGTTTCATTTTATGGCCAATCAGAGCAGAAAGAAATCCAGGAGGAAATAATAAAGTGTCACCTTCCAGAGATGAAATTATGCCGAATCCCTGGGCTTTGAGATAAATGAAAAGACAATAGGAAACCACAGGGCGGCCGCATGTCTGTCCCAGACACTGGACCCAGGGACGACCTGCACTGCGCCCGCTCTTCCTACTCACCTAACATGCACGGGTTCACTTGTATACTTACTATTTGTTGCATGGTGATAGTTGGTGCATGTAAATCTTTGTAGGATGATTATGTTCACTTACTAATATTAGAGGGAACACAGCTAAAAACTAAAAAGTATGTGTCTATGAAGATTAAATTTACAGGAATATGGGGGAGGGGGTTCACTCATAAAATAAGGACCTATACAGTGAACATAAGATAAATAAAAATATATATGTAATATGTAATAAATATAAAATAATATACAGTATAGACAGTCAACATAAGTCAGATGAAAAAGATTTTGTAAGCTAACAGCATTTGTAGTCGGCTATACTGCTTTTTTAAGCTACTGCCAACTACCCATGATTATAAAGAGTAAAGGCCTTCATTGTGTGTTCAAGGACTTCTTGTCGTGTAACTGTATTTTCCAGAGATCCTTTCATATGCATTAGGCCACATTCATTCGCTCACGCATTCATTCACTCAGTAAAAACTGACCCTCTGCTAACCATTTGCCAGGCCCTGCAGAAATAGTTAGGAATGCCTGTCCTCAAGGAGATGACAGTTCGTTAGGGAAGGCAGAGAAAGAAAACAAACACTATAGTTTAAAAAGTTCAGTTTTTTCATAGAGAGCACTGGGCATCTCAATGGTGTGTATTATGGCGGGGTGGAGGCAGGTGTGGAAGAGAGGACAATTTAAAGGATCTTCCTAAGGTGACCCTGATTTGAATTTTCAAAGACATATGGTGGTTAGCTGGAGATAGGCTGACTTTGAGGAATCTGAAATGCCCAGGTAAGAAGATACATATCTATCCTCAAAAGCAAGGCTTAGATTTAAGATTTAGGTGTGTTCGCCTTCACGAGTAGCTGCTGATGTGGTAAGGTGGAGAACAGGGGAAGAGTGAAGTGAGACGAACCGAGAGCCCACCGTGGCACCAGGAAGATAACCGCGTTTCAAGGGCCAAGGGAGGAAGAGTGGCTACAAGAGGCGAGAAGGAGCATGTGGAGAGGAAGGGCAAAAGCAGCAAAGCTCTGTGGCACAGAGCCCAATGACAAAAGAAAAGGGCCACAGGAGGAGGATAAAGAAGACGAAAAATTATTCATAAAACGCTCACCAGGCTCACGGGTCAGCAGGACATTCATTGGCAGCGCTGGGAGCAGTTCAGGTGGAGGGGTGCTGGGACAGGGAGTGGGGCGCAGTGCTGTGAAGAGGGGGAGAAGGCGAGGGGAGAAGATGGTGCTTTTGACTGAACAGAACTCTTTCCAGAAGCTTGGCCATGGAGTCAAGAAGAGACAGAGGCCAAGGGGCTCAAGAGATGGCCGGACCATGCTTGGCCCTATGTTTCTCTACAGAGGTCACAAATCCACAATTACTACCCAAAAAATAACGTGACTTCTTTATTTTTCTGTAACTAATCCGATGCTCCCCTGGGCAATGTGGACTAAACTAAGTCATGAGAGATATTCTCATTCTCTTACAGGTTCAATGGCGTCTTTGGCCAAGTCAGTCTCTTGGGTACATGCTCCTCCCCAGTTAACAACCTACTTTCATGAGACTATTGAGAGGTAATGTGTGTGACTCAGCTTTTCAAATGTTTTAGGAAAATTACCCCTATTTAAACTGTCATGAGAGCCCTATCTTTACTTTAGAAATGAAGAAAATGAGCGACTTGACTAAGGTTTGGCAGCTCGTAAGTTAGTGTTGGAGCCACTGTTCGAAGTGGGCAGCCTGTGTCCTTAGCCACAAGCCTGGGCTGACGCCAGAAGTCGTCTGAGTGTGCAAAGGACCGAGGGAAATGAGTCCCTCCAATCCTCACCATCTCCGGTCAGCTGATGGGCCCACCTGCTCCCTAGATTGGTGGATGAGGAGGGGCCATGGGTCCCTTCTGGTCATCAAGCTGGCAAGCACTAGCAGGTTCCGTGGTCCTAAGTAGAGCCCCTGGACACTCAACTTCCCGAACACGACAGCCCTTTCACCTTCTGCTTAGGCTCTCTCAGCGCCTCTCTGTCCCTCTCCAAAGCCCCGAAACGTTGGTAAGTTGCACTTGTGCCTTACAGGCCTGGGAACAAAAATCTGCTCTCGGCACTTCCCTCTTCCATCTGCCTCTTCCCAGGCACTGTGTCTCGCCGTGATGCCTGCAGTCATCGGCCTGCGTCTTCCCCTCATGTCACTGCTTCTTCCCTCAAGTCGAAAGGGAAATCTCTCATTGCTCTCTGTCTCTGATTCTCGCTCCAGCTACACTTTGCATGTAATAACCAACCAAGTTCTTATGTTAAAGGGAGCTAAAAGAATTTAGAAATGGCATTTCCTTCTCACCAAAGTCTGGCTTTCGAAACGATTGTCTGACTCCACGCCCAAGAAATTCAGCTTTGTGACTGAAGCTGAGCCGTGTCAGGGTTCCAGGCAGAATTGTCTCCTCATCCTGTGAGGCAACACACCTCATGGCCCAGCCAGAGACGTGGGAGGCTGGAAGCGAACACAATATTAAAGGGGAAATGAAAGTTCATTGGTTTCATATCTTCAAAATATTGCTCCCAGGTATGTGCCTGCAAACCTTCCTTAGGGTTATAAATAAGTGTAAGCAAACTCTCGTCACTCCCATGTCCCCGAGCTTGTCCTTCCCGAGCTTGTCTGAAAATTGAGTCCTGCACTCAGTCACAGATTTGCTCTCGTTTCACTATAGCCCTTTCTAATTTTTGCAGCCAGAATAGGAAAGACTCAAGTTTGTCAACATTTCACATCTTGAGGAAAATGATTATTACAACAAGGTTCTCTTATTCAGGACCAGAGCCGAGTTCAATGCCGATTTTCATGAGTCACACGCAAATGAGAAATTTAATACTATATGAGCAGATATTTTCATTACATGAAGGAGACATATTTTCCTTACAGGAGTTCAGCTTACAGATTTAGAGAGTACTAAAAGAACTGCTGGTATTATTTACATCCGTAACACACATATTCTAGCTTTAAAAGGTGGCATTCATAATTATTATCAGCCCAGCGTCTCTATCTGCACTAATGAATGCGTGCATAAGTTATATGTATCTGTGTGCATTAAGCCATCAACCGACATATCTTATTGCTGGTTCTTTTAATGCAAGTCAGAAAATCATCCACAAGCTCATACAAATTAACAAGTAAAACAATAAAACTCTAATAGGTTAGCCTATAAGAAACACGATCAGACATTTCATACAAAAGAAAAAACAACTAACAAGTATACAAGGAAATGGCTTTTTTCATAATGAAGAAGTGCAAACGAAAAAGACCAATGATGTGCTACTAGTAACCATTATAGAAAAAAGTGATAAAACCCAATCATAAAGTTGAATGAAAGTAGCATCCATATATTTGTTGATGGTATTATAAATCAATATAACAGTTTTAGAAAAGAATTTGGAAATATTCTTTGAGACCATGTTACACTCACACACTTGAGCCAAGTAATTTCAAACCTGCAAATTTATCTTAATGAAATTATCAAAAGTAAGGAAAATAATTTGGCCACTATGATAACGATTTGGAGGTGGAAAACTTTTTCTGTAAAGGGCCAGATCATAAATATGTTAGGCTTTGTGAGCCATATGGTTCCTACTCAAAATTATAATGTGAAAGAAATAATAAATGATATATAAATGAGCATGCGTGGCTGTGTTCCAATGTAACTTTATTTACAAAAGTAAGTGGTGGGCAGGATTTGGCCTGTGGACCAAACCCAGCTTCAGCGTATTTTTTATCAATAACAAATAAGTAGGAAAAATCTGAACAATAATCTCCACAATTAGAACATAGATTCATAAAATATTATACTCAATTTGACAGTTTATTGTTCAGTCATCAAGACAGAAACAATTATAAAAATTGTAGCAGCATGGGAAATGTTAAGAACAAAGAGAATCCAAAATTATATATACAGCAAAATTATAAACATAAAATTCTGTCTGGAGAAAGACAAATGCTGAAAGGGGATACATTAAAAATGCAAGTAATTGTTTGTCATGGTGGATGAGACTTCAAGCCTATTGTTTTCATCGATGGTATTAAAAATATTCGAGAGGCGACAGAAACTTTGAAGGCTCGTAGCTCCGCCGCACCGCTGTCATCACACAGCATCTGCCCCTTGGTTGGAAACAGTGCTGGGAAAACACGGAGGAGGCTCCAGCTACTTCGGTAGTTCTAGGGTGAGTGTGCGGATTTGCATAACCACAGATGAATTCCTAACCCTGATCCATGGTTTCACAATGCACGTTGGCTATGAGGGCCATGGATAATCAGATGAACCGTTTGCATGATTTAAACATAACCATATGCAAGTCGTGAAACCAACTCCCAGGGCCTATCAAGCTAATGGGAGAATAACAGCATTGTCATCACAGAGGATGGTGGCTCACATATTGTAGACAGCGTTCTTGTTGAAGTATGCCAGAGGCCTTTCTTAAACCAAATCCCATATTTACCAGCAATTGAGCATGGCTTAAAATCATAGTCACAACATCTTTATATAGCCATAAACTACCTAACGCTGCTCCCTTTGTTCGTGCTAGTTTCTTTGCTCTACAGAACTCACTACGAAAGGATAATGGGAAATTTTAATATAACTCTTGATTTATTTAAAATACCCTAAAGTCTTACATAAGCGCTCTAGAGCCTGAAGAGTAACAGCGTGGTTCCGGATCCAGAATACCTGGATTCAAATTCCAACTTTTCGACTTAGTAGATGCATGAAGTTTGGCAAATTTATTAACTTCCCTATGCAAAAGAAAACTTCCCTCAGTTTTCTCATTTGTAAATGGGTATAATTAGCAAATCCTACCTCCTAAGTTGTTCTAAAGATTGAATTAATGACTGCTTATAAATTGCTTAGAATATAGTTTAGTATACTCGGTAATATTGAGGATGCAATATTTGTAAATAGTCTGTTGGCTGTAGCTGGTATGCTTCAGTGGATTGAGTGCTGGCCTGCAAACCAAAGAGTAATAGGTTTGATTCCCAGTCAGGACACATGCCTGGGTTGCAGGCCAGATCTCCAGTAGGGGCATGTGGGAGGCAACCATACATTGACCATTCTCTCCCTCTTTTTCTCCCTCTGTTCCCCTCTTTCTAAAAATAAATCAATAAAAAATTTTGTAAGAAGTAAATATTCTGTAATTATTTATTATTATCATCAGGAATAATAGCCTACTAATATTTTATTCCAAATCACTGTTGTTTATAACATTTTATCTCATGAGTTTATTTATATCGTTTTCTTCCCAGGTAGCATATAAAAATGAGTTCAAATTTCTAAGCAGACAATGGTTCAGTACCACATCTCACAAATCTATAGCATTACAGAAAGTAGAACGGAAAAAACATCAGATTTGCTCTGATGATAACCTTAATTTCACTGTTCCTCTAGACCATTTACTATCTAAAAGTAACATTGACAATCACCCCCAGTCGGTCTCCAAGAAATGCTGCTAGTAAGGTACAAAAAACCAAGCCATCTTGGATTTTCAGTGAGCCACAGGGCAAACAGCACGTCCTTTCCAGGCTGTTTCCAGGAAGCAGGTGGAAAATTTGTCTTGGGATTTGTGCCATCAGACAAAAAGAAGGACCCAACAAAGCAACACCGTGAATGTCGCATTTTTTATTGTAAGTCACCATCAGCATTCACGCGGTTTCCAACAGCTGCTGTTGACACCCAACTTTTACTGTCCAGTGTTACAGATAGAGCAAATTCTTAAGATGTCAGTCATACTCTGAAGACAATCTAGAAGAGCTCCGTAAAGTACATAATACATATAAGTGAATAATGGCATGCTTTATTTGAGGCCGTTTCTCATAGTAAATATGTATTGTTCCTCCTTGTGCTAACTTCTCTTTTGGCAAATATTCTAGAATAGCTCTTAATTGGCCCAAGAACCAAAAAGATGTCAAACGGGATATGATTTACCATCATAAACCATGAAACACTAAGGACAACCCAATTACGGAATTCCTGCATTCATGGGAACCAAAGAAACAGTTTGATCTGAGTGAAGGGCTGCATCATGATCTGGGTGAGGTGAGGAAAAGGACTGTTACCAGAAGTTAGTCCAGTGAACTGGGTGTGGCCATCGATGCTAAGGGATTCGAGGTTGTTATTTTACTAGAAGGAAATAAGTTATTGGACAGTAGATCACAGAATTCTTCCAGGAAATGTAAAATCACTAATTTTTCCCAATTCCAAAATAAATTTGCCATATCAGTTCACTTCAACAAAATTCATCACTGCCTAAGATATGTAAAATTTAGAACTTACTGGACTCTATTCTAAGTCTCCAGATTGTGTTCCATGTAATACAGGTCTAACATAATGTATTGAGAAATAATTAAATATATTAAAACTAAAATTAGTGTTGCCACATTGCTTTTTTAAATTAATATGATAATACATGTTATTTCATATATTCCAGCCATCTCTTTTGAGTTCATTGGGATTACCAGCACTCAGCTTTAGAGTCATCATTACAAAAGAATCTGCCAAGTAATATGAAGAGACAGAGCCCGGCATGCAGCTAGATCTTATAAAACTTAACATTTTTCACTTCTGTAGATCATAATTTCAGTGTTTGCAACATTCTGAGTGCAGTCGCCACAGGCAGTAATAACTGGCTTAAATGCCTTCACGGTACAGCTGTTGGCAACAATACCTCCATTCATAACGCTCAAAAAATAAAATGACAGCTACAAGTGCCTCGAAAGAATACATACTCCTCTTTACTTTGCCCCACAGGTCAACTCCCCGGGTGCTCTCAGCTCTGCACAACAGTTACTGTAAACGAAAACACTACACCCCAAGTTACTCCTCAAGGCCATGGGCAACTATAGACATCTTTGTGTTTCCTCAGCGGGGAATCGATCTTTGAATTACACTGTGAAAACCTTCCTTGTGTTACAGTGTATTTGTTTATATTAGCATAAAAACATTAAAGTATCTTATCTGGTCACAATAGGAAAGAGAAGAGAGATTGAGAGAGAGAGTGAGAGAGAGAGCCTCTCTCCTTCTCCCCCTCTCAAGTGTGCTGGTCTCCACTTACATCCCAGGCAGGCTTGGAATTAGGTGTCCCCCACCCCCCAGCAAAGCCCTCTATCAATCTCAGAAAAGGCAGCAATTTGTCTTTCTTGAGTCGCATGCACGTTCCTAAATCAGTCCTCGGCACTCCGATAGCAAGGCCTGGTCTCCTGCTCACCCATGAAGTGGGGACAGGCGATTCTGAGTGACATCGCCACCTGGACCACTAAGAGCGGGGAGGGGTACGGGAGGACAGGAAATGATGCGGAGCAGACAAACACTGGAGCTCCACCGAGCCCGGCAGGCCTCCTCCCCTCCTGATGAAGCGACAGGCCCTGGCGCAATTTCCCCACTGTGGGAAAGATCAGCCCCGTAGACGGGATGGATGCTACAGTTCTTTATAACTTTTCATTTGTGAAAACATTTTAACCAACCGTCCAGCACTGAAAGATCATTTACACCTGAACCAATGCTTCAGTGGTCATTTTTATATTATATTTCCTATGTGGATGGGTGACATTCGACATTTTCCGAAAGTTCCTAAATCATTTGACGAATACAAAGTCATGAATTTGGAGAATATAATGCTTAAATAGAAAATAAGTCAAGCGAGTCTTGATGCTTTACACCCGAAGCTTGGGGGAGAAAATTCACTTAGATTTTATAATGTGGAAAGTTAACTACCACCTAATGAAACTTCATCACTCGCATAAATGAAAAAATGAGGAACCTCACATTAGTTTACATCATGGATTTAAAGGTCTTTCCATTTTATCATGAAACTTACAGAATGCAGTTTCTCAGTATCAATAGTCGCCCCTGCGTCCCCTCTTAAAACAGCATAAACTATTCGATTCAAGCCTAAAAGCCATTCCTACTCTTAAAGTGGGTGATTTTTCTTCCATTGTAGTTTAAAGCTGATTTAGATGCACAATCATTCCTGATGTGCTTCCCAAATTCATGTAAAGCTGGTCAGCGGGAACGGGTATGATCTTATTATTGGGATGAATGCCATTCACACCGAATGAAAATGAGAAAAGAAATGGTTATTCTTCTAGCTCTTTCTCTACGATTTGACAAAATTGTGGAATTACAACTTACGGATTTGAACATTCACACAGAACTCGACTGCTCAGGAGAAGGGCTCTTCTGGCCCGCAAACAGGATTTCCTCATTTTTAAGGCGGCGAAAAGGAATCTCTGAACCTAAGAGCGGCCATTTCCTGCTTCAGAAGCAAAGGCTGGAATCTGTGTGTTTTGCCTGTGTAGCCTCTATGTCATTGTGCAGAACTTGTCTAGAAGGGCAGAAAAAATGGTTAGAAACCAGAAAAAGAACTATAGAATCCATTAAAAAACCTTGGCTGTAAATTTAAAGTTGCCATTATTACACATGCTACATGAGAGCAAAAATAACGGCTGGGTTAAAAATTAAGAGAAAGAGTATAATTCAGTAAATTCACTGAACCCAACAGTTTGAGAAACAGGTAAGAGCTTTTGCAGAACTCACCATGGGGCCCGCTCGCCACTCTGTTACAAAAGGCATTTCTTCAGCAGGGGTCCCAACCAAGGAGATGCGATATATCTCACAGTCTTTCAAACTGACTTCATGAAATCCTAACAGTACTCACTGTCACTTCTGAGACGTGATAGAAATCTGTTTCTGAGAATGTTAAGTTCTGTTTTCTCTACCCAAGGTAAGAAGACTCACACAATTGTTTTCAACCCTTTGTTTCTTTTTACCAAACTCCAGCTGAAATTGCTAGTCAGTTATTTACCTTTTAATTGAAGGGTATCCCCCACCTCATGAATCCCTTCTTGATAATTGGTGTTATGATTTCACTGAACTTTTCTGACTTTGTATATAAAGATTTTCTTCTTCTCAGCTCTCCCAAGTCCAGAAGCTTTCAATAACTGTGTGTTGGTGCCATTCTCAGAAGAATATTCACCTAGCATTGCCTTGAAAATAAATTTTGTATCAATATTGCCACATACTTTTATTTATATTTGAACAGAAATCTAGAGTTCCATCTACCCAATAACCTGTTCTCTATCCTACAAACAAGTCTTCAAGTCATCACTCAAAACAATCAAAATTTAATGCGATTAGTAACTGCTGACTTCTTTCATCTTAGCAGTCCAACTAATGAAGTGAACATTCTTTCACTTTTATAGGCTCTATTTACCAGAAAACTAAATTAAAACCTAACTAGAACAGGACATGAAATTTATAATGGTTAATGATTATAGAAGGTATTCTTTCACTGCAAAGCATTTCGATCTTTGATTTCAGCTTATCTAGAGCTGGGTATTCAGAGGGGTTGGACCATGCCATAAAGAGGGTGGGAAAGATGCTGTGACTCAGTTTTACTACTAATAGCGCTAGCAGACCAGTTCCGCCCATGTCACCTAGAGGTCAGCTAAGTAGAAAATGATCTTCCATGCCTGGGCTCTAAAAAATTCCAACCTGTCTGAGCATGTCTCAGAAACTGAACATGTAAGCATGATGATTCAGAAACCAGTTCTCAAGCTGTATCACTTTGGAACCCAGCTCACTGAGTACAACACAAGATGGGAGGAGTAATTCGTCTTCCTAGACCTCCTTCAAGACTAAAACCCACCCAGCTCTGGCACTCTGAAGGACTTCGGTTCAGAAGCGTGGTGGAACAGCTGTCTGGTCCCACCGTGCCACCCAAGCAGCAGTAAAGACCGTGGTGCCTGCTGGAATGGCTGTTGAGAAAAGTCCCAGTCTGGTCTCAGTGCCAAAAATTGTCGTGTCTCTCCAAAGCAACTAAAAATTCCTTCTCCCCTGGCCTCTGAGACCATGTCATTGATTAGATTTCCCTCTTCTCATTGGTGGCTAGAGCCAACTTCTGTTCCTGGCATTATTATAGACCAGATAGCCTGAAAGACCCTGCCAATAAAAATGACTAAAATGTTGAACTAAGAAAAAAAATAGATCTTTAATTGCATCGTTGAGCTGGCACAAAAGTAAGAATCCGCATAGGCCAAAATTAAAGTAAAAGCAGAACCCCAGAAGCTAGGCAAGTGCCCATGCCAGCTTTCCCTCTGAGGGCTTGTGCTTCACCCTGAGGGTCTGAGTTTCCACCAGAACAGTTGCTCGGGGGTATGGAGGACTAGAGATTAGAGATTAGAGATTAGAGGACTAGAGATTAAAATACATCCCAGGTGGGAAAGAGATACATAACTTTAGCCCTAGGACAAATGAAAGGCAAACCCACTTCCTACCTCACGGAAATGGGCAGAATCGAAATTGGTTTGTCTCAACCTTGGATCAAAGTACAAAAAAAAAATTATCTTGAGAATTTACACCACTTAATTTCAAATTCACCCACCTGCATCATTCAGAACCCTTAGAAGAGACTTTTATGTAAAGTAGTCAAGTTAAAAAATGTGTGTGCCTAAGATGTCTGACAAAAGCAAAGGTGAGTTCTCTTTGGAGGAGCATTACTTTAATCTAGACATTAATAAATTTCCATAGTTAAAAAGATTATGGGATCCCAGTAAAAGTAGTTCACAGAACACCCGAGGAAACAAACAAACAAACAAACAAAACATGGTAGAGTCGACCAAAACAACAAGACAGCAGAAAATAACCACAAAACTTCGGATATTGGAATTTTAAAATCCAGAATATAATATAATTATGTGTGTGTAGTCTTAAAAAAATAAGAAAGGGACTTGAAAATAGGAGCCAGGACCACAAGACTATAAAAAAACCCAACTAAGTACATTATTAAAGGAATCAAATAGAAGTTTTAGCAATTAAAACTCAGTTGAAAGAGTAAATAGAATAGATACAGCTGAAGAAATAATTGGTAAACGGGAAGATAAATCCAAAGAAACTATCTTGAATTCCGCTAATGGGGTAAAAAAAAAAAAGAAAAAATATCAAGAAAAATTTAAAAGACATAAGAAAATCAAGAAGGTCTACAATATTTTCAACCAGAGTTTCAAAAAACAGAAAACAGTTGAAAAGACAATATTAAAGAGATTATGACAGAGCACCTCCTAAAAATTGAGCCCCATAGGCAAAGTGCCCTTTAGTCCTTGGAGCTTTTGCATAATACCAGGATGATAAATACCAGCCAGACTCATTAGAAGTTACCTGTAATAAAGAAGGAGTGGATACTTAATTAGTGGCTGGACTGGCCTCAAAAGACCTCCCCAAAGACCCAGCAGGGCGACAGATATAAATTCCAGGAGACAGAGAAGGTAAAACTTAGTGGTTCAGCGGTCACACCTGTGCCATACAGCAGACCCAGAAAACCCCGGGGTGAGTCTGTCGAGACTTCAGAAAGGACATGAGGAGACTGAATGTCTGCAATTTTACTGCTAAAGGCTTAGAAGTCAAATTACAGATAGAGCTATCCAAAGTCCCTTGATTATAACTTCCAAGGGGTCAGAAAAGTAGAAAGTGGAGAAATGCTTAACATACTCGCTTTCGTTTCTTGGTCTTCTCTTTGCTATTCCCTGAACCAAAACCCTCCTTTTTTTTTTTTTTTTTACCAAGAATCTAGATTTCTCCTAATAACCACTCCTTTCCAAGTCTCCCTTCTATTTTTTCATGAGCACTGCCTGTCCATTGCCGCTCTTAATCTACTATAGAGAACTTTAATCTCCTCATAATCTGTTTAACTCTCTGTCCTTTCCACTTCCAACTGCAAACTGTATGCTCCTAAAAATACAGATCTTGTATTATTATTCTTTGTATCTTAAGACTCTGTTGGGATTCAATGCCTTACATATAGTACAGTATGTTTAACAAGTGCTTTTATGTATAAAGCATATATATTCCTAGCAATTATACCCCAATGAATCAAAAAGGCTAAATTTTTCTCTTTTGATCATACATTAAATGTAAAGAGAATTGTGATCATAAATATAAAGAGAATGGTAATTACTTGAAGCAAAAGGCAGAAAGGCCTTAAGACTGGCATAAACTAAGAAAATATTCTGAAACTAAATGAATTAAATAAATTTTAACATGTCTTGCACTTTTCTTTCTATTCTGATTTAAATGATTTCACTAAGAATTAATTTGCTTCCAAAATTGTTGAAATCTGATTAGCATTCCTTATTTTCCAGACTTCATAGATTTCATAAAACTCCTTTTCAAAGTTTTCTCGCCTGAGCCTCCCAGGCCCCCACCGCTGGGTGTGTTTTGCCTGCATGGACTCAACCAGGATTAGTGCCTCCCATCAGCTGGAGCCATCATTCAACATCAACTTCCTTTTTTATTTCTCAAAATTAACACTTCGCCAGTTTCCTCATTAATTATAGCAGAAGGTTTTGGAAAAGCTGGTTCACTTCTGGCATGTGATGTGAACCCCAAGAACAGAGTTAAAAAAACAACATACAAACATACAGATGATTATTCCCCACAATAGTAAGCCCTCAGTTATGCCCTATATAATAAAGCAAGGTGGGTATGTATTGTTCATTTTAGTAAGTTTTCATTTTGCTGTAATTTCAAACTTGCAAAAGTTGCAAAAATGTTATGAAGTTCAGTATCCACTTTGCGCATGTTCACTATTTGTTAATACTGGTCCCAAAGTCCCCCCCCTCTCTATATATAGTAACTTACTCTCATATAATTATATATAATTTATATATGTATATATGTATATATGTTATATATGTTATATATATAAATTATATGAAATTAAGTTACATCGGGCCCTTTTACCCTTAATACTTAAGTATGTGTTTCTAAATACAAAGATATCCTCTTACATAACTGCGGTAGGCACTTAACAGACAGGAGCAGGGCAAGGACAACAGGCCAGGGCCAGGAGATCACGGGGGCACAAAGCCCTGGGGCTTAGCTTTGGGCAAAATTGTGAAAATGAGGACCTGGCCTTCTGGGAAAACTGCTGGTCCTGCAGTTTAAACCCCTTGAGCTTTCATATCACTGGCCTTGCAGCTGGGACGCTCCATGATCTTTCCTCCCCGCCCCCTCCCCCGCATGTTGCTCATCACGCAGGTTAGTCCCCCTCAGAGGAGGAACAAGGTGCCAAAGAGTGGCCGCAGGTGACTCCCATGCAGGCGCCTGCATGACCACTCCCTAACGCATTAACCCCTGGGGGTAACATCCAGACCCAGAAAAGCTACAAAACCAGACAAAGCGACGCCATGACTGATACAAGGACCAGCTGCAGTGACTCCTGACCTAGTGCTGACCAATCAGTGGAAAGCTCCACCCTGAAGGACACACCTGGAAGCTGAGGAATATTCTATTCAGTTCCTCCCCTAAAATCCCCACCTGTTTAAGTCCTTGGGAGGGAGGACCCAGAGCTGCCCTCTCTGTGGCTTTTCTCCACCCCCTCCCCCCAGGCGCATTTCCCTTGCCTTTCCCTTTTCCCCCAGGGCCAGGGGCCCTTCTTTGGCTTCTGTAACTTGTTTCCTGAGCCCATGCCCAGTTGGCTCACTTTTCCTACCTCTGTGACTTTCTAGATAGACTTTCTCTTATAGTTTGAGTCTTGGCTCTGAATTATTTATTGGCCAAAACTCAAGTACTGAGGCTAAACCAAGGTCCAAATCACCAATAACATTCAGGTGACATTTTGACTGCCAAAATAACCACAGTGCACTTATTAAAATCAGGAAATATAACATTGACACTGTTATCTAATCTATGGCCCATATTCAAATTTTGTCAGCTGTCACAATAATATCCTCTATACTGTTTTTTTCTTCCAAAACTCAGGATCAAAGCCAGGATCACACATTGCATATGATGGTTGTATCTCTTTAGTACCCTTTAATCTGGAATAGTTACTTGGCCTCTCTTTGTTTCATCTGTTATTTTTTAAGCATATAGTCCAGTTATCTGGGGGGAGGGGATATATTTACTTATTTATTTATTGAGGTAAAAGGAGGGAGAAAGAGAGGAGAGAAGCATCAATATGCGGTTGCCTCTTGCGTACCCCTTATGAGGACCCAGCCCGTAACCCAGACATGTGCCCTAGACTGAGAATCAAACTTGTGACCCCTTGGTTTGCAGGCCTGCACTCAGTCTGCTGAGCCACACCAGCCAGGGCGTATTTTGCTCCTCACATTTGGTTTGTCTGCTCTTTCTTCAAGACTGCATTCAGGACACGCACTCTGGGCAGAAATGCCACAAAGGGACAGGCGTCACATCAGAGGGCACCAAATAGTTCGGCCCAGTATTGTCGTCAATAATTCAAAAGTACATGTTTAAGCACAACGGTAAATCAAGAAAAATAATACAAATATAGATCTTTATGAGGGCTAACAGGAAAATGAACCGCACGTAAGAAATGTGTGACTTTCAGAGACGTGGCATGCACTCACACGAGCCCCTTGGGGCAAATAGGCAGGAATGTAAGTGAGACGTTGCTGTGGGGAGATCTGGGAGACAGAGCCATTTGCATATCAAGGAAAAGCAAGTCGCTAATGGTTTCAGAAGATATATAATAAATTGGGGGTCATTTTTAAAAAAACTGATTTGAATTTCCCTAGATTCCCTTTCCAGGACATCACTGGTAATTATGTTTATAAATGATAACTGCTTCATGACAATGGGAAATTTTAGTCTGTCTATGGCAAAAAAAAAAACTAATTTCTTTTTCTTTTTAAGGTCCCTTTGGTTCAAATGCTTTTAACTTTAAAAAGGTGGTAGGAATATGTCCTATGACACAGCTTTTAGCAGCAAAATTATAATATATGCAAGTAAACCTACAAATACAATATATAAATATGTATGTATATATGGAATAGTATAAATACACATATTGTAATAGACACCAAAAAATGGAAATTTTGTCCCTTTCTGATAAGAAAAATCATAATCCCCAAAGCATTAAGTCAGCTCCTGTCACCTTGTTTTGCTATTTTCTCCCATTTATAAAGTTTCCTTGTGTAGCCGGCAGCATTTTGATGTAAGAATGATACTCAGAAACCTCCTACGGTAGTTTTATCCCATCCCCGCAATTGGATATAGTACAATGCTATTTAGAGTAAAGTAGAAGGGAATTTCAATACATTACAACATGCACACTGTAATTTCAGGCCCAATTTTCAGAAACTGCTCTGTTAGAAAAAACAACTCTGCTGGGAGGTTCAGCCCATACTATTTTTATGCAAGCCTCTAGGCACGTGAACTTGAAGACCTGGATTGCATGAAGAAGTTATTTTCTTTTCCGTTTTGTTAAGAACTCAGGTCACTCGGCATTCAAGTGGAGAATGAAAACTTCCCTCCGCCCTCCCTTTTTTTTAAAGATGATGCTGTGATGGCAAGAAGCCAGACGAGGAGTTACACTTGTTTGCTCTTCATCCTTATCATCCTCCCAAACTCAAAGGCATTTATTTTAACAAGTCTAATTTATGTGCAAGTCGACTTCTGAAAATACGGTAAAGAATTTTAAATACAGGGCATCCCATCACTTGAGCTACTTTAATATCCCCTACGGATTGTGAAATAGAACAAATACAAATAATTCTTGGATGATGTTTTCATAGAATAATGTAATCAATACCAAACGACTCTGTGAGAGGAGTCATCTTGAAAAGATTGTGGAGGCGCCGGAACAGGGTTTGGTGGACTGAGCTCTGGGTGCGTCTCCAGTCAAGAATCTCCCTAGACTTTCAATCCTCGGAGAAAGGGATTTTCAAAAATAGTTCTTTCTTAGGCATCATCAGACTGTCTTCCTACCCTTTTAAACTTCTGCACTGGGGTCTCAAACATGGAGTTGTTCAAGGTCAGGAACATTCAGGGCCAAATGAAGAGAATTCCTAACCCCTTCCTGTTCTAACAGGTCTCCTTGTGTTAACTCCCTTATTTCCCACTCGCTCTGCTGTCTACACAGTCACGTACTTTCTCTTTGGGCCATCTTTCAACAGTGAGCCCTCATGCACGTTTCCCCCCGAAGATTTATGGAGAAACACTTGAAAGTAGGCTTGGCCATGGCCCTATACAGCTTCTGGACCCCGAGAAGATAGGAAAATGTGGCCATTTTTCCATATCAAATCACTTCATCAGATGGAAGAAGTGACTGAATGGTGCAGTCACTTGGTGAATCATTGGCAGAGGGAGCGTCGACTAACTGTTGGATCTTGCTCACCCCTCCCGTGGGCCTTTCTTGCCACGTCCCTGAGAACACCTATCTGGAATACTCAGCACCATCGCTAACCGCAGAGCCCATGATTCCGGCACCAGCTCCTCACACCCTGTAGCTACTTACAGAAGGTTCTACGGAAGCCCTAAAAAATAATCCTATTTATATGTGAGGCCTTAAAGAGAGCTGGTCATTTTTACTCTATTTTTATCTCTACGGAAAAAACAGGACGCTGTTTAGATGAAAATGCTGTCTGTTGCCAGGGTGAAAGGCAGCGAGGCTGAAGAAAGGACAGAACAGGTTAAGGCATAACAACAGGTCTAAATATATGCAAAAGAATGTTGCAACTCCTGTGGGTGAGAAGCGATCGTTTTTTAAAGCACTCATTTCTTCTTTCAAAGCACTTCCTCCAGTTATGAACTCTGACCGGCTTTCGCACTGGTAGCAGAGACTAGTTTGAAAGAAAACTACATTCCATGCTGGGATGGAATGGGAGAGGAAAGAGGTTAGTCCAAGCCGTGCAAGAATCAAGAATCGAAATGCACTAGAGTTGTGGTCGGTTCTTGCAAAGGACATATCATTACGTAGTGTTGTCCTTGTGATGGACTCCTCTCTGGGGGTCGGGAAGATCACATTGCCCTTAAACAGTCAGCGTGAACATCCCAGTACCGGTAACAGCAGCACCATGGGGTGTGAATCAGATGTTCCTTTCTAATGGTTGCATGACAGACACGACCTCACTTTTATCATCGGAAGAAAGTAGACATAGAAAGCAGCCGAAGACGTCTGTCTACCGACAGAACCGGGCCGCTCTCACACAGCCAGAAAAAAATTAACCAAAACGAGGAAGGGCTGGCTTTGAAGTGGCTGCTTCCTTATGAATCTAGGGGACAACTTGACTCTCTCGCATATTTCCACGAATCCGGACCCTGAGTAAAAGTTTTGGAAGCGATTCAGCTATCATGAGCCCCCAAGCCTAACATTTCCACAGCTGACAGGATTCGTTGGCTTGGGAGCTAGATGTTAAAAATGTCTAAATTAGATAATGAGATCCAAT
Source organism: Carollia perspicillata (assembly GCA_004027735.1). Taxonomy (NCBI): domain Eukaryota; kingdom Metazoa; phylum Chordata; class Mammalia; order Chiroptera; family Phyllostomidae; genus Carollia; species Carollia perspicillata. Next base: position 1,039 of record PVKM010026900.1, on the reverse strand, counting down.
TAGTCCATGTCTCATTATATAACGATAAAATGGCTATGGCGTACACTCGACGGTGGCCTGGTGCACAACAGTCCCTCGTCTGTCCTCCTCCCACGCCCCTGGGTGCTACAGCCCGGACGCGGCCGGAGACTGTGAGAGACCGATTCCATCTCCCGTTGTGGATTGCACATCAAAGTCAGATTTTGAGCCCAAATAGAGCAGCAAAATCAGAAGTGTGGAGACAGAGTCGGCCCTCAGTGCAGTTTCTCTTCCGGTCATCCATTCCTAACAGGTTTGTTTGTAAGAAAGGAAAACATCAAAGACAGCAAAATTATCCACATGTAAGAGCCGGTTAAATATGTTATGGTCTGATGAGCCAATGGGAGACGACTCCAAAGATAAAAAACCCTAGGGTCGACTGTCTGTATCAATGTAGAAAAATAAAACTCAGACATTATTAAGTGAAAAACAGTGAGTTGTCAGTTAGCAGAAATACACTGAGGCTATTTGAATTTCTGTACAAAATTGTGAGAAAACATACATATGTATTTTAAAATTTCTGGAAGAATATGCAAGACTTAGCTGGTAGTTGTCACTCCAGGCAGGGCCCTCCACTAGAGGCTCGAACGACACTCTAAGCTGGGTAATTCCTTGTTGTGGGGGCTGTCCTGTTCGCTGAAGCATGTCTTGCGGCAACTCTAGACCCTCCTGCTAAATGACCCCGGCAGTCCCCCCACCCCTGTATGACAATCAATTGCCTCTAGACATCGCCCAGTGTCCCTTGGCAGTCTCAATTGTCCCCAGCTGAGAACCAGAGCTCTGGGAAGGAGGCTGGAGGGGGAATTTTATTTCTCATCTCTTCTATTCTAAACCACATTTTATATTTTTTGTTTGTTTGATTTTACCATGAACATCACTTTTATAAGAAAAAAAAACTTTCTTATTATTTTTAAAGAAAAGAAAAAGAAGTGTCCAGATTCAACTCAGAACTCGTATATAGTCTGGGGGAAAAATGAACTTTACTCCATGAACCTCTGTTGCCATTTTGATTGATTAGGTA